>VUQS01043657.1:0-14801 GCA_015108495.1 Heterochromis multidens
TAGCATGGCAGATGGGTGGTCTCGTAGGGTGTCTTGCATTGAAATCTGCTGCAATGACCCGGTTACTGCGTTCACCAGATATCAACACGATTTCGATCCGCTCCTCACGTGTTAACCTCTTCGACATGTCAATGGCTGTGAACAAAGAGCAACTTGTAAATAACTCATGAAAGAATAAAGTTACGTTGAAACCAAGCACACCATTGTTTTTCTTGTGAAATTACCAATAAGTTTGATGTGTCACATGGCCCTCTTCCTATTGAAAAACAAAAGTTGTATCCAAGATGGCCGACTTCTAAATGGCCACCATGGTCACCACCCATCTTGGGGAGTTTGCCCCCTCACATATACTAATGTGCCACAAACAGGACTTTAATATCACCAACCATTCCCATGTTATTACGGTGTATCCATATAAATGGCCCACCCTGTAGTTTGAATATATAGTGGTACTGAGTTGGTCAGAAAGAACAAGAAAGCTTTTCTTGAAATTTAAAACAATCTGCACCATAATATCAGATAAAAATAACTTTTGGTGTAATTTCATTATTTGCAGTCCAACTGACTAGACTGACTTTCTAGTGACAATCAACCTCCTCTAAAGTGACAATCTTAGTCAATATCCAGACTGTGACCAGCACTATACGGTGAATGAAAATTTTATTCAAGTTGGCTCCCACATGATGCCATATGTCATTCAGACAGGGGGGATAATGATGGGAACGAGAGGCAAAAAAAAAAAAAAAAAAAAAAAAAAAAAAAAAAAAAAAGCGGGCAACATGAATATGACAGAAGGAGAGTCTTGGAAAAGCAGTGAACCTCCGGATACACACACTGACACACGCACACTTGTGTCAAAGTCTTGATAAGAAAAGAGGAAGGTTTGCATGCTGTGAGAAGACTAACACCATGAACTATTCCTGCTTTGGAGCGTATAACCCTGACCGCCCCGCTCTCCATTTCCATATCTACATCTTTCTGCTTCCATATAAGACTCTCTCACTCTCTTTTTCTCATCAAATATTCACAGTTGGTCCCATTAAACATTCACCACGCAGCGCTGCTACGTTTATCTGGCCTCTGCCAATCAGCCTGCAGCAACGCACCAGAAGCCCACCAAAAGCCTGAAAACTAAAAAACACGCGCACACACACACACACACACACATCTGCCTGCATGGTCTGCGATGCGGCAGTTCTGCAGAGAGGGGAGAGGGAAGGACATGACTAGAGAGAAGGAGGAAGAGCTAGCAAAAAAGAGAAGCATAGAAAAAAGGAAGGAAATGGTGGCTGAGGGAGAAATGAGACACATGAAAGAAAATCAGATGAATAAAGGTAGCAAAAAAAAAGGAGTCTGGGGGTCCATTCCTCAGCTCTTGTCCATGAACAGTAAGAGCAGAGCAGCCTTGCACCTCAATAATTCAACAGCAGGACAAGTGCCGCCTGCCAGCCTCCCCTCTTTCTCCCTCTTTCTTTTACTGACATCACAAGACTTACCTAATAACAGCGTAAAAATACACTCTTCACAGTTCAACACAATACGTGACACATAATTACAGCTAAAAATAACATGAAACACTGTCGAGATAGATCACTCTGAACAGTGTTTCCTTCAGTGTCTACACAGAAAATGTTTCATTTAATGGAGAAAAAAAATTATACGGTGAAACCCACATTAGTGCATTGTTGGGCTTCACGTCTATTTTCTTACATTTTACGTGTTCAGCTATGTTGGCTGCATGCTGGGCTCTGATGCTCCGCTACAATGCTGATGACCTACATTCAAGATGTGAATTTACTGACATTTTGATGTGATATGTGATCACACAGAACAAGCAACAGATAACATGACCAAATAATGACAGATATAAAAAGGGCCAGGTGACATTTATGACAATAATGATGAATTGTTCATACATTTCAAGATATAAAAAATGTATGTATGTCAAAAGAGTATCATCAAAGTGACCTTCATTGCAAAAAACAGTGTTACATCAGAAAACTCCACATCAACTTAAATTGTGTCTAGTTGTGTTAAACATTACAGTTAGGTGTATTTCGAATATCAGTACTGAACAATACTGGCACTGGTGACTAATAAAAGCATATCACCTGCTTGTTCACGCAAATATCAAATCAGCCAATCACATGGCAATAACGCAATACATTTAGGCCTGTAGACATGGTCAATACCACCTGCTGGTTTTCAAGCTGAGCATCAGAATGGGGAAGAAAGGTGATTTAAGTGACTTTGAACATGACACGGTTGTTGGTGCCAGACAGGCTGGTCTGAGTATTTCAGAAACTGCTGATCTACTGGGATTTTCCCGTACAACCATCTCCGGGGTTTACAGGGAATGGTCTGAAAAAGAAAGAATTTCCAGGAAGCAGCAGTACTCTGCCAAAAATGCCTTGTTGATGCCAAAGGCCAGAGGAGAATGTCCAGACTGCTTCAAGCTGATAGGAAGACAACAGTAACTCAAATAATCACTTGTTACAACCAAGGTATGCAGAAGAGCATCTCTGAACACATTGAACCTTGAAGAAGATGGGCTACAGGAGCAAAAGACCACACCGGGTCCCACTCCTTGTCAGCTAAGAACAGCAAACTAAGGCTACAAACTTCACAGACTCACCAAAACTGGACAACGGGAGATTGGAAAAATGTTGCCTGGTCTAATGAGTCTCAATTTCTGCTTTGACATTTGGATGATAGGATAAGAATTTGATGTAAACATGAAAACATGGATCCATCCTGCCTTGTATCAACAGTTCAGGCTGGTGGTGGTGTACTAATGTGGGAGACATTTTCTTGGCACACTTTGAGCCCCTTAGTACCAATTTACAACTGTTTACCCACCACAGCCTACCTGAGTATTGTTGCTGACCATGTCAATCTCTTTATGAACACAGTGTTCCCATCTTCTGATGGCTGCTTGCAGCATAATGTGCCATGAAACAAAGATCAAGTCATCTCAAACTGGTTTCTTGTTATCAAGTGAGTTCACTGTATTCAGATGGCTTCAACAGTCACCAGCTGACAAATCTGCAGCAACTGTGTGATGGTATCATACCAATATGGACCAAAATCTCTGAGGAATGTTTCCAGCACCTTGTTGGATCTGTGCCATGAAGAATTAACGCAGCTCTGAGGGCAAAAGGGAGTTCACTCTAATAAAGTGAGGCAGTGAGTACATAGCATAGCATTTATTGAGTCAGTGGATAATATTTATCTGTTGTGTCACATTCATTTTGTGCTGGCTAAATTGTTTGATAAAGAGCTAAAAGGCTTTAAAACAGGTCAGCTATTTTAAAAAAAAAAAAAAAAATCTGAAAAAACAGAGGGTGGAAATAAAAAAATATTTTTAAAAAAACTAATACCTCCCACCCTTACTCATAGAATGTTTTTATTTATCAAGCTCCCAATTTATCAGCGAACCTCTAAGCTGATCAATGAATCAAACCTCACTTGTATAGCACTGTTCATGCAGATTAGTGCAATTAAAGGTGGTTCACGGATGACTAACCATCCAACATTAACACAGAAAAAATAAAAATAGATTAAAAACTTTATTAAATACATACAAAACAAAAGACAAGAGCAATAAAAAAAATGAATACAACTAATTAAAAACGTTAAGTGGCAATTTGATATAACATACATTCTTCCCTGAAGTAGCTTTACGGTTGAAAAGCAGCGTCATCTGCAAAAGGATTACATGAGTCAATAAATATAAATGCCATGTACACATATCTGGTAGATTCTTCAGTGAGCCAACAATCTAATACTACCATTTACCTCACAGCTGCTGAACTGAACAGAGGTTGCCACCATGATAAATTTACAGAGTTGTAAAACCTGTCCCTGAGTTCTGTAAGCCATTGTTGCATCATGATATATTAATCAAACCAGCCACCCAAGGTTGGATTTTATCTTTTTAAACTATAAGGTGTAGCAACATAGCTCCTGTCCTTTGCACTGTTTATAGATATTCACAATTTTGGTTCCACTAAATGTTTAATACTTTTCCTATCACGTCTGATTCACAGATTGGGTGACTGGATGTGGGCCAAAGAGTACGTTTATGTGGGACATGTTACTACTGGTGAGAGTCAGTCTGAAACTTTGAGATATAACTTAAGATAACTACACAATAAGCTAAGCCAGTTGCAAGTTTTAGCATGCAGCATGTGAAAGGAAAACTGTGTTTTATTTGCCTCCTTTGCTAAGAAAATAAGGACAGAAGCATACGTTTTTACTTATGGGCTTTTGTCTTAGAAAAATCTCTTTTTCTGACCCAATAATTATTAAAAGTGCTGGAAACATACTTTAGCTGCTGTTATGTCTGGTAGTCATCTCTGGGTTTTAGTAGGAATGTGTCCATGGATTGGCACATCCATTTTGTGACAAATTCTAACAATTTAGGCACTCAGGCGTACAGTGTTACTTCATGCCATATTTTACCTTGTGCAAAATTGAAAAATAACTCTAGCTTACTTTTCTTTGTGGTAGTCTGCACCATATTCTGCACAGATCTGCACAACTTGTGACTCTGGTGATTTACAAGTTTCCCCATCAGGCACAGCATTGGCAGCATGAAACAGGTTAACCTGCACTTCACCATAATGAGAGCCTTGCCTGTTTTCTTCATATCCATTGGGTATGGTACAGTTAAATTTCACCTCTATCATATAATTTTTATGAAGGAAACCCCTTAGTTTATGACACCCACAAAGTTAATTCCCAGGACAGTTACATGGCAATATCAGTGTGCATATTTTCCCACAGTCACAATGACAGTTTGACACCTTTATTGCATGATGTGCCCTGCAGTTCAGCACTTGATAAATGATTTGGCCAGATTTAGAGTTTGTTAACAAGTTACCACCATTATAGATATATTAAATTTTATTCTACTGGAGACAAAGACTTATGATAACTATGGTTGTCCAGATTTTAGCACATGGATGGAAAAAACATGGTTTGGGCCTGTGTAACTGCAGTTTTTTCAGGCCATATGATATATTTAAATATAGCCTAAAGTTATTGTGATATGTGTATTCTAAAATTTCCTCTAACGTCCTGCTTGATGTTTGCAACATATCTGAATTAAACCATTCTCTTTTATGATAATTAGCTTCTTCTATTTTAAGCTTCCATGCAAAAACAGGGACAAGGGCCCTCCTAAAAACCCATGAACCACACCCCAGTGTCTGTACTACAGTCGTTCCCTCCTTTAAAACAGTTTCACTCATACCAGGGCCTTGCTAATCCACATTTTAAATGTAATGTTTAATCAATACTCAGTCCCAATCCATTGCTTTCCATTGTGGGTACCACTATTAAACACAATCATTGCTTTTGCTCTCCTTTAACCCCTCAACACACACTGGCCAAAATGCAGGCTGTCTGTTGATATATTGTGCATCAGTTTAGTAACACAAACCCTTACTTCCTTACTTTGTGATAGCGCAATCTTTTTGTTGCTAATAATTTCTGAATGACAACGTGCTGAATTTATTGACAACTTATGCCCCATAAAACTCAATTTTGAGAGCTTGTCTTTCAAGCTTATGGTCCTTATGGGGTTTTTTTTTTCCACATGTGACAGCACATTTATGAAAAGAGACAATGTCCACAAAAATATCCGTTACCTGGAGCTTAAAGAGGCAGGGGTGAGCTACATGTATTATAACATCAAGGACAGAGAACCAGAGTTTTACATTCACTCGCAGGCCAGATAAAATCAGTTTTGCTCTCAATTTTAATAACCATCGTATGCGGAAGGGATGTTCGTCCCCACTTTTTTCACTAAAGATTTAGTACAGATCAAATCCTTTACCCGCTTTATAATACGATTTGATATAATCTGCCCTCACGGTGTAGTACAAGTCTGAATGAAAACTTGTAATGCAAGGGGAAAGGTTTTAAACTATAAAAGTGTTTTCTTTGTACATGAGAAATAAAGACTGAGATAACACAACACTCATTCTGCATATTTAACCTCAAGCTTCTGCAGACTTGAAAGTGTTAAAAACGCATTAACTGTTCCAACCCAGTGAGGGAAAGTGAAGATACGACTTATTCAGACGGGGGATTGAGCAACTTTACTGCAACTTCAAACCTGATTCCCATAAAAACAGACGATCGGTGATAAGTGCGAGCTCCACAAATGGTAACTGAAGATGAAAGTTAAGCAGGCCAAAGCAAATTCTTACTTCCTCATATATACAATTCTGATAGGCAGTGAATGAGCTATTGTAATGAACCTTCTACTATAAAAGAGATATGAAAATATCTTATAAACGTAGTTGCTACTGTATTTTTAAAATCTAACTAAGGACTTCTAGCACTTTATCTTGGTACAGAATGAATTCTGAAAGCGCTACATGAGGTGTACAGGAATCATGGCTCATCACAAAGCCACTGGAAGGAGACCACTATCTCCCCTTTTTATCAAACTGTGCACAAAGGCATGCGGAAACCCTTTACCACTAAAGTAAAAGTAACACTTCCCCTCTTAGCTTCTGCTTCCTACGATTTTTATCAGGTATTCACTGTTCCCTCAGGCTACCAATCATCATCATCATCTACTTCTGTAAACTGATGGTAAAGTTGCTTCTTGTAAAGGAATGTTCACTTCTCAGTACAAGGGCTGTGGGAACAGCTACACATCTGTGGAATCACGTTACACTGATTTCACATTGTTTGAGATTCTAACTTGTATCTTGTTCAAGCAGAAACAGTATGGACTTTCACATCATCAGTAACTTAATCAAGCTCAAATATTTTTGAAAGCAATCAGTAAACACTAAAATGAGGATGATATGAGAAAGAACAGGAACACAGGCATTAAATTAACTTGAAACCTTTAAATCCTCTAAATGTACTGAGAGTGAAATGCACACAAGCTTTTAAAAATAGAGTTTTCTTCACACTCTCTAACACAGACAAGTTAAAAAGCTACAGAAGAGTGAAGTAGCGGATTGTCGGGTGTTGGCCATTGCCACTGCTACCAGACATGGCTGCAGCAGTGCAGGTATCCCCTGCTGTGAGGCTGTAGTGGAAATGCACGTCATTATGGCTTGGCTCAGCCTGATCTAGCTAAAAAATACTGACTGTAGCAAAGGGTAATGGTAAACTCTTGAAAAAAGGTGCTAGGCTGGGAAAATCTACCTACCAGCACCTGTAAACTCACCAACACATTGCATCTCATTTGTCTGCTACAGCAACTATGAGCATGCATGCGATGCCACATGACCCAGCCATAATCGCTGACTTCACCGCCATTGTGCCCTCGCTGAGCCACAGAGAATACGGCTTAATCCCGCCTACACACACACACACACACACACCCACACACACCTCGTAAGTGCATGCAATACTACAGAGTTCCTCAGACATCAAACAATCAAAGCCGATATATTGTACATTCAGCATCTGTAAACACTGTCAAGGAGCTCACAGGCAGAGATCAGACTATATATAAAGTGTGCATTAATTTCCAGCTGTGAACAGACCCAAAGAGTAAGGTACTGAAACTCGAGCTGCTGCAGTGACGTATTAATGCAAGCAAGCATGTTCATTCTAACATTGTGTGAAAGGTAACTGTTGAGATCTGAGAACACAGAGACATCTTTACAACACAGCAGAGACGAGGAATGCGAATGATTGGACACAGGTGTTAGTGAGTTCATTTTTAATTAACTGGATTCAATAATAAATAGTTAGATAATAATAAAAAAATCAAACAACACAAACACTTGGTACACAGTCACACAGACATCACAGTCTCAATAAACATATGCACCAATGCCTCATCAGGATGGCTGTGTTTGCAGCTTTGACCACATTGACTAAACACTGACAGTAAAGACTTTTCCTGTACAATTTTTAAAATTTTTATTTTGGTTCAATTGATTTAAACGATTGTTCAAAATAACATACAGCAACAGAAATGATAATGACAAGACCTGCATAGAGATCAGTCTGTTTCAGCAAAGCAAGCAGCCCTGAATGACATGTCATAAGATCACGAGTTCACTTCACAGATATTGATAATGGATCCATTTCACTAAATTTTATTATGAACTCTTCTTTAATACAAACTGCAAATGGTACATACTTTCCATTTCACAGACCACAGTCGCCTGCAAAGTGCTGCTAGTTTTCTTTCATTGCTCTCTCAAGCTCAGGTATGGGTCACAAGCATGGTCTTGGTCTTGATTTGAAAAAGGTGTTGAAGCAATATGAAAGGAAATTCTCAATTTATAAGTTGCAACTTGCGAAATGCACCCACCATGGGACCGCTGGTCAGACACTAGGCTGAAGTTAACTAACGAGATTGAGATGCATGTTTACAACTGACACTTTAATTACCAGGAACAACAGAAAGGCTGCTATAATGTTTACCCTGTGAGTCTACCTGTGTGTGTTTGTGTATGTGTGTGCATGTGTGTTTGATACTGTAAAATGCAGTCCTGGTGACACCTACTGTATTAGGAACTACCACCAAGATAATTGTGAGCACATGTCAGTGTGTAGACAGATTATACCAATGAGATAGTGATGCAACTGTACTACCTACAGTCAAGCCACATTCCACAGGAAGCCAAGGGTCCAGTGCCTTTTTGTAAAATTTATATGCATCTGCAAACTCATAGATTAAGTGTATTTATTTAATGTATAAACATAACACTTTCGAAGATAAGTGTGGTCCAAGAACTTTAGGTTCTTAATAAATTTTGTTGTAGCTGCGGTCTGCACAGCAACGAGCACCCCATGCAACAAACAGGGCAGCTGATGCTGAGGTGGGAAGCTAAGTAGTCTACAAGACTACAGTCTTTATCTAGTACAAAGAGAGCCCCATGTATCCATTTCCATTCTGTTGTCATTCTAATAATTCAATGCACATACCAGGAAAGATCTTTAGTCATAGACTGGGATCAGAGGCTTCAGAAAGTTGAGGCATGAAACTACAACAAAATAAGCTATTTTTCTTCAAACCCAATCCCAAAGTGACTGAGCTGTAAAGGCAAGTTTCATTTCTATGTGTAGCCAGTTTCATGGCAGAAAGCTAGGCTGTACAGTATTATCAGCGATCTTATGCTTTTCATTCGGAATTAAACTTCCTACACATGTTCAGACCTGTGAGACGCTCAAGGTAAGACTTGTAGAAATATGTGCAAGGCCAAAATTAAGGATTCATTTTTTGGCCTTTAATTTAGGATTGATTTGATTTAATTAAATGCCCTATACTACCTGTAGCTATCAAATTCAGGCTTGTTATAGCTTGTTTGTTATACGGTAGCCTTCTTCTACAACTGTAATCAGAATGCATTATTTTACTTGACTAAATGGCGTTAAGCTTAACAAATGTCTTTGTAGACTGGCTGAAGGCTTCGTGTGGAACACATTACAAAAAAAGTCTATATAAGACATTAATTTTTTAAAAATTTTATTAAATCTCATCAATAAACTATTGAGAATCACATCTGGTCCCTGATGTGATTCTCACTTGCCAGTGTGGCCCTTAAATTCGACACTCCTGCTATAGACTGTGGAAATAAAAAACTAGCTTCAGAAATAAATCTGCAAAATGTTTACAACAACAGTTTGAGTAATAATGGTATCATATGCAATTCTTTTTCACCTGAAATCTATTTGCCTTGCCTGAAGCATTCACTGTTTACGCGCTGTCTGATCGGCTGAAGGCTCGTCCTTCCTGACACAAGTTTGCTGCTTTCCCAGATCACAGCGATTAATCTGCCAAGTGTGTTTACTGACATAAAGAAATGGAGAAACAGTGGTCTAAACTATTAAAATAAGTTGAAATAAAGCAGATTTATTCTTTAAAATACTTACATGGTATGTTTAAGATTCATGTTCAAGATGTTTGTGAAATCACATCAGCTGCACATTTCGGGTCTGATTAATGACACTGTTCATTGAAGAAGGCACTATTGTGTATTCTCTATCACAATGTGAAACTATTTACAGAGAGGCCCTGTGTGCATAGAGATAAGTGCAAGACTATTAAGGAGGTGAGAAAAAAAAGTGTGTAACTGTGTTTGCGTCGTGAGAAATGAGAAGTTGTCTACAAGTGTGCACGTCTGTGTGATAATTGTAACCACATCCAACGAATACACACACACACAGAAATCGGTCTCTCTGTCAGACAGCCTATGGGATGAAGAGTTTCACCCCTGCTGTTGCCGGGTTACTAGCTCCGGACCACTGCCAACGAAGCCATACACACACACACACACACACACACACACACACACACACACACACACACAAGATCAAATCGGCTGCCGAAAAGAGTTTTAAGATCTTTGCTCAAATCAATCTTTTGTTTACAGAGAAGGGAGAGGGCGGACAGGAGAAAAACAACTTAAAAAGGAAGGAAAATGACATGGGCGGGGGTGTTTGAGCGAGACAGAGGGGGAGACAGAGCAATTCAGCCTGCATCCCCTGGGAAAAAAAAGCAGACCAATCAGTCCAGAACTGGCCCTGATCTGCAGCTCACATCATCACTCAACCTTTCGGTGGCCTGGTCTGACGCTTACTTGGACAAATATGCAGCACACACAGACCCACACACACAATCTGCAACATACACAAAGACCTGATGAGATACAGTAAGATACATTTGAAAACACATGTGGTAATCAAAACAAGAAACAGACAAGGGATACTTGGATTCAGCTACATGGCAGATGAAATGCTTTGACACGAGCAGGCTGACGATGACAACAAATCTGCCACCAATACCGAAACACAGGTGGTGGCATTTCAACATGTGTTAAGCTGCTGCATGTGAACACACACAGACACACACACACACAGGCTGACAGATTGCACAATAGCTTAAGGAATAAATCCAGGTTTTTACAACTTGGGTCATACATTACTGAAGGAACAAGAAAGGTTTGGAGACACAGTAACATCACTGCAACATATTCTTACAGGCCTAGACACATGAGCAGTTGGAAGACAAGACAGCAGTTTAACCACATTAGAGAAAAAAAAAACAAAGGTCAAAAGACTGGAAGTATTGCTAACATTTCTGTTTGACTGTCCCTCAAACATTTTGCAAAAAATAACATACTCTATTACTGACAATATGTTTAAATTCAAAACCGTCACTGTATGTGTGCAACACGTCACTCATCTTTAGTCAATTAACACTGATGCTGACAAATCAGATATTTAAACTAGCGTTTTATCATTGTATGCTTCTGCTCTGGTAATCTCCTTGCATTGGTGGATGGGATAGATGGGCTTTGAGTAAATTAACCTGAAATGATTCTGTCACTGTTTCCCCACACACTGACTTTACTGTTTCCCCACACACTGACTTTACTGAGTTTACTTGTGCAGGCTTAACAGCCATATTTGGCAATTCATTTTAGCATTTTTATTTTTTTCATTCCACCGAAAGAACAACCCCATCTGTGATTAATTTAATAGTGGGCAATCCCCTTGGTCTTATTTGGAAGTTGCATCATCTCTAACCAGGGTGTCCCAGCCCTTCCCGTGGTTTCCCTCCTTATCCGATCTAAGCTGATGTTGTGGCAGCCCTCAATATCATTCAGCTGCCTCTCCAGTGAGTCTTTCATTCAGCAGTTGGTAAGACAGTCTTGGACTGCAGCCGGCAATGATGGTCCTTATTCTGCTGCAAGCTGGAGGGTCATTCTAACCAGAACCTGCAGCAGGTGGAGACCAGATTTATGGGTCGCTACACCATGCTTACAGAGGCTTCAGAGCAGAACAAGGATTACTGCTGCCTGCTTCAGTCAAGGATCCCAGAGCTGGACTCCATCCACAGGAAAGAAAATGACTGATGGGATAAATCATTATATCAATCTATAAATAAAGTATAATATTTAACAATTAATTGAAGAAAGCATGCATGGCCCCGACACAAACGGGATCTAAGTCTCTGGGAAACATTGTACGTCAATTTGAATCCAGTGAAACTTGATCTTCTGAGTCACAGCACCGACTGGTAAAAATTAGAGATACACAATGAGTTTATAGCCCATGACATGACTAACCGACCAGTCTCAGACATAACCAGCACATGCTGCTGCCTGTGTACCTCTCAGAAATGCAACTACAGTACATGTCACTAAAAGGCAAACTGCAGCAACCATAATTTTTGCACTTGGTAGTATTATGCCCACCAAACACACAAATCAATGGAAACACAGCATATAGCTTTTATATTTCTTCTGTAACGGCTGTAATTTTTCTTTGCTTCCTTAAAATCCTAACAAAGTTGATTGTAATTTGCTAATGAAGCCATCTGCTTTTTCCACCTTCTCTTGACCAATTCATATATTAATGCCACTAATACCAAAGTCTTCTCCATTCTTTGTATAGCAGTCATTTCAGGTATTCAGCTCTTATTGGCTCCAACATTATCTGCACCGTTCTTCTGCCATTACTTGAAACACACAAAGAAGCTCAACACACCATAGTAAAACCACCAACAACATTTTGAAGGTGTAATTACAGAGCGTGGTAGATTTAAGAACATGTTAGATAAAGTGGGACGTACCGGATTCACTCATTTTATTCATTTTTATTTGGACTTTATTTTTTTCCAAAAAACATTCTGTCCATTAACCTAGAAGACCCTGCAACCTGCCTTATTATGAGCATAACTTTAAAGTCAGATTTAAGAAAAGTTGGAAAGATGGTTGTGTATGCTGTCAATCATAGCACGTCACAATAACGAGGAAATGAATTTAAATACCATTTCATGACAACCGTATTTTCATCCTGTAAGAAATGACTCCAATCCAAAGCTTATTCATCTGATGAAAACATTTCCAGTTTATTTCACAATAAAGAAATATTTATAAGCCTCTTACCATGTTGTGGTAGATTACTAGATTGGTTTATTCGACCTGATTACTTTCCATTTTTTTATATTTCATAAACAATAACTTGTTTACAAATGAGTGACATGAGTCACGTATGGAGATTTGAATTAAAAAATTGAACTGACTCCTTAGGGATTGCTGAAATACCTTGACAACACTGGTTTGCTTTCAATATATGACATTCAATACTCAGAAGCATTAAAGGTTGACTTTATGACTCAAATGTATCATGATAAAAGAGACTAAGAAAAACTGAGTAAATAAAATCCTTGTATGCAACTTCGGGAAGTCAGTTTGATAGTCTGGACAGTTTATAGGCTTGTTTAAAAGCTGCTTGGTCATCTGACTACTCATGTTTCTTGCTCTGTTTTGACGTCTTTTTAGAAACTGACTGTGTAAGTACAACATTATCATCACCAATAAAGGCAGCCCTATTAAATAAACCAAAACTACCCTGCACTGCATCGTGCATGCCTCTGAAGATATTTTAGGCTCAAGCTCAGAGCTGGTGCAATCCTTTGCTAGAGACCAGCAGTAACTGTAACAAACCAAAAATGGTTGCAGACAACCACCAAAGCCCACTAACCCCTCTGTTGTGACCTAAACCATGGCAGCCCAGCTCTGCCAAGCAGCCTCCAGCTTTTCAGGAATCTCTGCTGTCAAGGACAGGACAGAGCGCCTGTCTCGCTGCTCTTAAGGAAATAAACTGACTTCACTGAGCAGCTACAGAAGCCTACTGTTGTCAGCTTTCAGTTTGCATAAATTCATGTTGCTACTTGACTGTTACGCTGAGCCGCACAATGCATTTCTGCTGTGCTCACCTCTGGCTGAGAGCTTTTTTGTGTTGATAATTTTCGCGGCATACTCCTGGCCGGTGGACTTCTTGATGCATCGACGAACGACGGAGAAGGCACCCCTGAAGCAAGAGAGATCCACAAATCCACAAATGAGATCAGTGAAACTACTTTAAACATAACAAACATGAGTGTGTCACAGGGGAAAGTGCACTGAACTTGTCTTTCTTACACACACACACACACACACACACACACAGAGAGAGAGAGAGAGAAACAGCATGCATGAATCACATACTCCTAAAGAAAGGGGAAAGGAAGTCACATGCATTATTAATACAGCCTGATATTCTGTGTATGACAAGAGGTCCCGGCTACTAGTGCGTGACAGGGCTCACTGTGAAAGGAGCCAGTCATTAGCTGGCAGGAAGAAACGTGAGTAGGGCTGCAGGAAAATGAAGCAACTGAAAGGTGTTATTAACATTTATCTTCTCGACCTGGCTACATTATTATTTTTTGCACAGATACCTCCTTAAACCTCATGCTGCTGGCTGTATTGGTAGGTGGAGCAGCTCTATTAGCCACACGCAGAGATTAGATGTGATCTAATCTCTACCAGAATAAATTATATATATATATATATATATATATATATATATATATATATACACACACACACACACAGTAACCCATGCGTCTTTTTATATTTTGCAAACGCAAGTCTTATTGCAGCAAAGCCCGTCTCCTCTTCTTCTTTTTTTTTATTTTTTTATTTTTGGCATACACAAGAGCCCCGCAGTCTGCTTAGAAATGCACAAAAACAGAGCTGAGCAGGACACCGGAGATGCCACCAGGCAACCAGCAAATGCAAACGAGTTTTCGACGCGTGCTACCTGCAAATTAACTGACTCGCAAGTTGCTCCTACAGGGAGATGTTTCCCACCTTCCGGGGTTACAAAGAGAGCCACAACGCTGCCACGCACAATTAAACGCACATGCAGGATTAACTACAAGCCTCTGCAGCGTTAACATGAACCTGCAGAAGGCTCTTTGTTGCTCAGGAGGGTGCCTACCCCTTTCCTGTTTTGGTTTTTTTTTTTCTTTCTTTTTG
>VUQS01043659.1:0-10309 GCA_015108495.1 Heterochromis multidens
CACACACACACACACACACACACTCTCTCGCACACACACACACGCACACTCTCACATACACACACACACTCAGAGCGACAGGATTGTAGATTTGTGTATCTTTGTATTTTGTGTATCTGCTTCTTGTATTTTTCTCTTCCAGATGTTTGCTGTTTGTTTGTTTTGTTTTGTTTTTCTCTTGTATGTTTTGTCTTACAGGTGCAGCAGCTGACGATCTATTGCGCTTTTCTATTTGTGCTTTGTCTTTATACTTTCTCCCTTTTTCTCCCCCTTTCCTTTTTTTTTTTTCTCCTCCCTGCCTGTCAGCTTGGATGTTTTCGTGCTACACATGTAATGTAACAGCAATGATAATACTAATAATAAAGAATAAATAAACACACGAACAAGATGAGCCTATAGAGAATTTATAGAGCTCATCTTGGAAGAGCATAGGGCAGCACAGTGGCTTGGTGGTTAGCACTGTTGCCTCACAGCAAGAAGGTCCTGGATTCAACTCCACCACCTGGCCGGGGCCTTTCTGTGTGGAGTTTGCATGTTCTCCCCGTGTTTGCGTGGGTTCTCTCCGCGCACTCTGGCTTCCTTCCACAGTCCAAAGACATGCAGTTAGAGGGATTAGGTTAATTAGTTGATTCTAAATTGCCCATAGGTGTGAATGTGAGCATGCATGGTTGTCTGTCTGTCTGTCTGTCTCTCTGTGTTAGCCCTGCGACAGACTGGCGATCTGTCCAGGGTGTACCCTGCCTCTTGCCCTATGGCAGCTGGGATAGGCTCCAGCCCCCCCCGCGACCCTGAATTGGATAAGCGGATGGATGGACAATGTTGCATTCAGATTGTAATTCTGATTGCAAAAACTACCAAACAAGACAGGTATTTAAAAAAAAAAATGAGGAAAGATGGATTCCCTGATTTTTAGTTTATTCCTGGAAATCAAAAGGTCATAATTTTTAGATATTCCCAAATTTTGTGATTTGATGTTGGTGGTGGAAAGAACTCTCTAATACCTTGGTCTAAATCTCCCATTGGTGTTCAGTGGGTTAAGAACTGGGTTAAGAACACATTCACATTATTTTCATACACAAATCAATCAATGACACCTTGTTCCTCATGAATGAGGGCTTTGCCATCCTGAAGGAGACTGTTATCATGACTGTGCCATGAGGGACAGTCAGGGTAATACCCCTCCAAAAATGCCCCCTCACAGCACAACAGATCCAGCAGATTCCTTACTGCAGGAGATCAAGACCTTTATTTTAATTTGTCATTTGTCTGTGTGTGCTTGCTGACCTCAAGAGGCTAACCTGAACTTTTAAATAATTTATTAGATCAGGACTCAAATTGAAGACCTGGCATGAAAACCTGCTGTCTTGCCAAGTGAGGTGAAACACAGGAGAAGCTGTTGGATGAATGTACAGGTGTTTTATCTCTGCACCCTGCAGTGCTACATGCTCACTGTTGTGGTTTCACTTTTCAGTACTGACAGCGAGATGCAGCGAGAGGCTGCAGTACTTCTTGAAAACAGCTAAACTGGATTTATATGTGTGTGAATTCATGCTGAAAAATTTAAAACGTGCACATATTGAACAGAGAGGAAGTGGCTGGTGTACTTTCATGCTAAGTTTTGTGTGTGTTTATATTCGTGACAGTGTGCTGGTGTTTAAATAACTTCTTGTATCATGCATTTTTTCTAAAACCAGAAATGAGCTCAGTTTTGAACAGTGATACTGACTGACGGGGACACGCTCTGCACCCTTCAAAAAATGGTTTAACAGACTGCTTCAGACCATGTCTAAGATTGGGAGGAACTGTAATGCTCTATTAAAAATGATAAATTACACTGAATATTTGTTATATAATATATTTTAAAGTTTTTGTTTGGTTGAATTTCCTGCGAAAATCCCATGGAAGTTTCATGCACTGTCTCACTTCTGCTTTTCTACCAGCAACATCGAACAACACATCAACAAACATCCAGCTCCTTTTTAATCAAAATACAACCCATTATGCACCAAAACTGAGAAGTTTCAATACTTTTTGAGAAATAGTTACTCATTTGAAATTTTACAGTGCCATGTTTAATACTTTGTTGTATAAACTGTTCTTTTAAAACTTCTCTTTAATCATTTGCAAAATGAGGAAACTAATTGTTGTAGTTTTGAAAAGGACATATTTTCCCTTTTTTGTCTTTTTACTGATAAAGGATTTCAGGTACTTAGCAGTTCAGGGACTCCTTTGTTGTATTTCCATTAAATGATGTACCAAATGTAGATTGGTTGGATTCTTTTATGATGAAACAATGCTGTTTAAATATGTGAAAAATGTAGCCTGACATTGTCTTGCTGAAACAAACAAATGTCTAACTGTGGAATGTGAAAGCTGAGTTACCTGGAGAGAACCCATAGTGTCTCATGGAAAACATACAAACAGGAAGACGACAGGTTTGATCCAGAAACCCTTTTGCTGTGAGGTGACATTGCTAATGACTGCATCGCAATGCTGCTCTGCTGCCCTTTTTTTGGAAATGTGGTCTTAATAGTACATGGTTAACTTATTTTAAATTAAAAGTTTACTGCTCAAAAAATGATAGGAACACTTTTTAATCAGAGTATAGCATCTAGTCAATTAAACTTCTGGGTCAGTTAAGTAGCGGGGGGTGGTAATCAGTTTCAGCTGCTTTGGTGTTAATGAAATTAACAACAGGTGCACTAGAGGGGCAACAATGAAGAGGAAGGATGGATAAATTGATACCATTGACTGGCCCCCACACTCACCTGACCTAAATCCAATAGAACACCTGGGACATTATGTTTTGGTCCATTCGATGCCACCAGGTCGCACCTCAGACTGTCCCAGAGCTCAGTGGTGCTCTGCTCCAGATCTGGGAGGAGATCCCTCACCATCCATCGTGTCATTAGGAGTATTCCCCGACATTGTCAGGCATGCATACAAGCACATGGGGGCCATACAAACTACTGAGTACCATTTTGAGTTGCTGCAATGAAATTTCAGCAAAATGGACTAACCTGCTGCATCATTTTTTTTTTCACTTTGATCTTTGGGGTGTCTTTGAATTCAGCCTCTGTAGGTCGATCATTTTCATTTCCATCAAACAATGTGGTATCCTTTCATTCCTAACACATTACCCAGTAAATATCAGTATAGATATCCAGCACAATATTTTTTCCCATTGAGATCTGATGTGTTTTCAAAGTGTTCCTTTAATTTTTTTGAGTAGTGTATATTAAAGAAAGCCTTCTATTCCCCAGTATTTAAATCTTGTGCATTTGGCCTGGCCAGACTGCTCAGATTAGCAGACCACCGACCTGACATCTCGACACTGAACTCTAACAGGAGTTAGGTCACAGAGCCATCTGCTTCCAGGTGCAAATATCATGAAAGCTTTATGCAGCAAGAGGTAAGCTTTAATCCCACCAGGGAGATAATGAAGAGCACACAACTCAACACACACAAACACAGATATAGAAATATATGCTAAAAAAATCCACACACTCTAGTATGGACAGAAACACATATAAATATACTGATGTATATACACACGCACACGTGCACACACACGCACGCACGCACACACACACACACACACACACACACAGAACTACTTACACACATTCATGTTGTGGAGCAGGTTATTCCCACAGAGTCGAAACACACGATGACCTCTAATTTAAAAATCCAATGAGCCATGTTAGACAGCATGAATAATGCATAAAGCCAGTCTGCTTGTATTATTGCCAAGAGGAGGGTGCAATTACATTTCCCTCAGGTGCTCAAGAGCTGAAGAGTAAAGGCATCAGAGAGGAAAAAAAAATAAAACCCACAATTTAAAAAAATAAATATATATGAAGCTGGATGAATATGTGCTTTGTTGGCTGTCTGGGGAACAAATCTTATCTTTGCTCTGTAATTGTGTGGCTGTTTTCTTGCTTACATACTCCAACACTGCAGGGTGAAGTTATTGCACAGCTTGATAAGGAGTTAATTAAAACAGATTGTAAGTTTTATTGTGACCTTTATCGCTGTAAATGTTTTGAGCTTTTGTGGAACATGGTGATAATAGTGTGTTTGTACCTTCAGCTATGCCTCTGTGCAATACATAAGCTTCAGAATTTAAAAGGACTGGTATAATTCAGCGGGTAGCCAATGTTCAGGAATAAATTAACATTAATTAGTATTATTTTAAATTTCAGAATACATCACTGAATGCTCTTCTCCTTATGACATGTCAATCTAGCACAATTAGAAAGTGTCGCTTTGGCTTCCTAATTCTTAATACTCACAGTGGTCTTGAATTTCTCAAAGATAAGTTTCTGGATGTGTGTCATGCCAACCTTTTTTAAGCAAACTCTTTGTATAATAGTAATATATTTTATTTTATCAATTTTCTTAACCATTTATCCTGTTCACAGTCATGTGGGGGCTGGAGCCTATCCCAGCTGTCAGAGGTGAGGTACACCTGGACAGGTCGCACTGAGAGAAACAGACAAATATTCACGCTTACATTCACACCTACTGCCAGTTTAGAAACAATTAGCCTAACAAGATTGTACTGTGGGAGGAAGCTGGAGTACCTGGAGGCCACCCACACAGACACAGAGAGAGAACACGTAAACTCTACACAGAAAGACCCCAGCCGGCTTTCTTGCTGTGAAGCGACAGTGCTAAACATTGCACCTGTGTGTCAGCTTATAGTTATCACCTATAGCTACATATAAAAAACACACAACTTAATGGAAGTTGTATGGCCAGCAGACTGGAAACCCTGGAAACAGATCTGGTGAAAGGTTAAAGGTACTTTTTAAAAAATCTAACATAAAAAATAGAACATTTGAATAATTGAATGAATGAAAGGGATATAATGAATTAAGAACCTTAAAAAGTGCTGTAGACTAAAAGAACAAAAGAATAAAAACAGTAAAAGAGACAGACGAAAAACAAAACAAGACTCAGCCTGGTTTAAATGCCAATGAGTGAAAATAAGTTTGGAAGCGGCGTTTTGAAGACATCTCTGTGCTTTAATCTGCTTCTCAGAACAAATACCAAACAGGGGAAATAGGCTCTCACTCGTGTGCGCCTGTCAGGAGTTGAGCTGCTGCAATCAGGATGGAGATGGAAACAGGAAAACTAAAATAATAATGATAATAATAATAATAATAATAATTTCATGCTGTTATGTTGTGTTGTGTGACATTTTACAGTGCATTACTCCTGAGTGTAGAAAAAAGCTGCATGCACGAGTGCTTTTAAAGCTGAAATGTTTTTTATCTAAATTTGTCATCAGCAGGTTTTGTTGCTGCACATCGTTCTCTTGAATATGAATCTTTATTTCCACTCCCAACATTTCAGTGCCATTTTAAGCTAACAGAACTGTTATTAATCTTCAGCTAGTAATGATGACAGGATGATGAAGTGCAAATACTAACAACTAATGACTACCATCCTATTAATGAGCTAATGAGCAATGAAACCTGAATAGTCCCTTTTACAAAAGACTGACAATCAGAACATAACTGTAATTTATTTCTGTGGAAGGAAAACAAGAACAAATGACATAACAATGTGAAGTGAACTTTGACCTCGTCATTGTCAGAGCATACTTCAACTTCAACTTCATGCTGCAGGGTTGCATGCAAACCTGCTGCTGATTGCAAACACGAAAGGGGTCAATGGTATTTACAGGCCAACAAACAACATATACTGCATGAGTCACATGGGACAAAAAAAAAAATCACATTGCCCTCTTTAGATTATCTGCTTTGGCTGAAACCGAGTGAGATGTTAATAAGACATGACACAAAGGCACAAGAGACTGTGTTTATTATCCAATGACATCAAGCTGAATGAATGTAAATTACCGCATAAGTTAAAAAATGCTATATAACTTCACATTCCCAATCATATGCTTGCACTTATCTGCTTTTCCCTCAATATGCAGGCCAGGTTTTCTTCCTTGAGGCTCATCCAAAATAGCTCAGCGAGGAGTTACATCACATCCTGTGGACTCTGAAATCTCAATCCAGCCCAGATGAGCTGTTCTCCATGTCACTGCAACTCTCACAGACAAAAGTTTAACTAGGAGGAAGGATGTGGGTGACATTTGAGCTAAATGCGATCTGGGTTTTAGGAGACAAAGCAAGATGATCGTCTGAAAGGTCGTTAATTTTGGGGGAGCATTATGTGTGCTTTTGGTCTTTGCCAGCAGAGGAACTGATTTGTAGTTGGAGATTGAATCTCACCTGTTGATTGGTTGTCAGCATGTGTCAGCTAAATAAACTAGAAATAATTATGTTTCCATATTTTTATCCAGTTTAATATTGAATTATGATGAGGCTGTTTGGAAACTGCTGCTATTTGATGTATAAAAAGCTATTTCATATTTACGATATTTACATGTTGTGTTGTATTTTAATGCCTTTTGAGCTCATGCTTATGGCGTATCCTGCTCAACTTTGGCCTCAACTTTGGACCACAAATAGATAAAAAAAACAGTGGCTTTCACTGTGATCATTATCTCTGATGTAGTATATTTTTCAGTCAGTATCTGATCCAAATAAGCAGCTGCTTAGAAGAAAGTCTTTAAAATCACAGGGAGACTGAAGAATGCTCATGTTTATGTTGAAATTCATCAACAGCATCACTTCGTATGAAGTTAAAGGAAAGTCAGCACCATTAAAAGAGGTTTGAGCAATTATAGATTAATTAGAAGCCATTATAAAACATCTTAAAGCCACATCTACAACCATAAGATTTTTCTTCTAGTGTGGTTGTCCATCCTGTGCAGATTTGGCATACTAAGTCAAAACTTCGAGGACCCAAAGCATGAACTGTAAAGACCAGCAGTTTCTCTTGTCGTAAGCATTTTCTGCTCAGTTTGCTCTCTGAGCTAAAGAAGAAGTGAAGTGTCCTTGTACCTACAGTGACACAAGGATAACAGTTTACGCTTTGAAAACTGAGGAGCTGGAATCAAACGTGCTCCGAAGGCGATACAAGTGCTCTGACCTACATGACACTTTGAAGTTTGTCCAATTTTTGAGTGCATGCAGCACCAGCACATTTTATCCATGAAGGAGCATGAAGGTAGCTCTGCATATGATGTCTAAACTGTTACTGGAAGCTTATTTCTGATATTTATTATTAAGGTTTTTGTTTTGTTTTTTGTATTTTTTTTAATTGAACGATATACCGAACGATATATGTGTTTAAATTATTACTTATATGTTGTGTTTACATTTTTTTTAACATTTTTTAACTGTTGTAACAAAATGCTTTACATCTTTTGTATTAAATTATTTTTAATTATTATTATTTTTTGTTCCAGAATAAATTACATGATCAAGTTGATCCTGGGTCAGCAGTTGCTGATCTCGATTTAAGAGGACTGCAATTTTGCTTTGCATGGTTGTAATTGCCCAATTACTTGTGCTTTTCTATTTAAAACCTTTTTTTTTCTCTTGGTTAAAATAATCACAGTGAGCTCAGTTTACCTAAGCAAGCATCTGCACAGTGAATCTATCCAGCTCTGTGGTGTATTCATCTAAATTACAACAGCATTAAGCCACTGACTTCTGGGACTTTGTGCAGGATATGTGAAGTTTATGAAAGCAGAAATTATTTTCTTTCCTCTTCTCCACTTCAGCTCCTCATCCTCCCACTGCCTCTCTCTGTCTTGTCATTCAGTGCCTCGCTCCCTCCGTATTGTCCTATGGAGGCCAAAGCCCAGCTGTATTCCCGTGGGGCAGAGCGAACAGATGTAGCCAGCGCAGAGGAAGAGCCTGACATGAACAACCAAAGCCCGGCTGCCTTCTGCAAATTTGACTCTCAAATCACAAACCCCCCCCCCAAAAAAAACAGGAAAATGAGGAAACATATAAAACATAAAAACAAATGCTCAATGTGCATGTTATGAGTCACTGCGACTATAACGCTTCCCTCCTCCTCTTTCTTTGCTTTATGCTCCACAAGACATTTTGTATGTTTCAGTATTTAGCTTCATATGCTAATACTTGTAAGAATATTTCCCCTGGATAGATGGAGCATATTCTCCAACTGATTCAGTAAAACGAGTTCATTGTGTTTCTAAATTCTTAGCTGACTGTCGGCACTGTTAATATTGATTTGATTGCTGGCATTAAAAAAAAGGGGGGGGGGGATCTCCTTTGTAATGTATGGAACTGTTAAATAAAACATACATTCTCTCCCTCTCTCTCACACTATTACACTGACATACATTCATTTCCTGGAGACTTACCCTTCCCGCTAAATATTGCAAAAAGCAGAATCCTGTCCCCACAAAATGAATAATGTGAGTATACACACAAAAACAAACTGTAAAACTGTGGAAAACATTCATAAATTGTTCACCAGCGTAGTCGTGGATGCCTGTTTGTAAGCATGTAGCATATGACAGAAAGAATAACAACATGTCAGGGAAGAGGAAAAGAGGAAAAGTCATTGAATGCATGGTGCCTGGAGCACACTGAACAGCGCCTGTGTTAGCTGTTAGAACTAAACTAAACTGTCATCATGAACAAAGCATTACTCTTTTACATTTAATAATCAGAGCATTTGCAATAATCACTCAAAATCAGCAGGGGGACGTGCTTTGACACTTACTTCCCTGCAGTTTCCCATCTCTAAAGAGAATAAAGAGTTGCATGTTTTGCTGTTTATGCCATTTTTTTTTCTATGATTACATAAAACTTAAACAGAAAGAGAAAGGACAAGGATCTGACCTGACAATCAACTCCAGCTTTGATATAGATTTTCATAACCTTAATGACGATATTGGGTCCAATCAAACAGGTGCCACTTGCAGTTTGGAAGGCCTCTGATCCTTCCTGCAGCAGGCTCATGGATATAGTTTGAAACCACAGTATACAAACAGTCTGTAACAAATGCGTGACTGGCATCTCATTTTAAAATCCATGGAACGACACTAAGTTTTTTATACTGGTTTTGCCAAGTTTTGCCAATTACATTGCACACTCAGTCAAATTATTCTGGACTTTTTTCAGTGCAACTATGCCACTGTGACTGGCATCCCTGGAGAGAATAACTTGCTCAGATTCCTCAGGATGTTACAGTAGAATTCTAGTTGACATAAAAAACAAAAAGATAAGCATGCTCCTAATCACACACTCCTGAACTGGCACAGCCTCTTCAGTCTTGGAGACTGCGACCTCTTTTGCAGCTGTTTGGTAGCAAAAGACCCAACTCATCACCAGTGATGATCCTCGACATGCAATTGTGTCATCCTGGGCCTGGAGATGAGCCTCTGACACAGTGCTGCTTTAGCTCCACTTGTAAGTGATCACAAAAACATGTGTAACACAGGTCTTGATGTTGATCATGCAATGATATGTAATCCTGACTCACAGGTGAATGCTGGCATGTGTTGCACGTGTGACCGACAGACTGTACACAAACAAGGGATGACGTTTTTGGCTTCTGAGAAATTAAACCAATATGGAAGTGTGTTAAGCTTGTATTTGTCTTTATTGGCCAGAAGGGGGCAACTCCTGTGGCTGCAAAAAGGCATCTGTTTCTGTACAAATCAATGGGAAATGACACTTTCTCCTCAGTAAACACTTACATCATTAGTCTCTAGTTTTAGATGTTGCTGAATACAACATGATGTTCTTTTTGTAAATTGTGGTCTCCATCAGGTTTCAGAAGGATGATAAAGCAGGGTACAATTTACTGCATGACAGCCAAGTTTCTACAATATGATCGTCCCTTGGTTTCTCAGTCTGATCAGCTTTTAACAAAACACTCAGCTCAATGCAGGACTTCCATCTTTCATGTACAGTCTATAGCATGACCCTGCTTTGCTCCATTTGTGCACAACAAAGTCTCCGAACCTTTTGATCAGACCTCATATGAAGAAAAAAAACAAACTCTTTTGTGACGTTAACATATAGGTTAGGGATAAAATTTATATGTTATCAAATATTTTTCAAACCATGGGGGAGATTTCAGAGCATTATACTGAAATGAAATGAGAGATGGATGGTGAACAGAGTGCTCTAGATAACAAGCAGAGAGGGACTTTGGATGCAGCTCTGAGTTTATTTTGGTTAAAATGACGAACTACTCTGAGTCACTCTGACATGAATGATGTCACTGCTGTGCACCCAGGACCTGTGCATGTGTGTCTGCTTGTGTGTGTGTTTCAACAATTTTATACATGTGAGTATTCTCCAAGATTCTGGGATACAGTTCATGTTTGCCTGTGTGTGTGTGTGTGTGTGTGTGTGTGTGTGTGTGTGTGTGTGTGTGTGTGTTTCTATTTAGA
>VUQS01043660.1:2500-18381 GCA_015108495.1 Heterochromis multidens
TGATTTACCTCAGTAAACCCTTTCCTGATGAGTTTATGGTTTCGATCAGTAGTTTCACATTTTAGTTTGCATAACATGATGTTCATTGTGTAAATTAGAGTCCCTATACAGTCAAACAGACAAGACGTGGGAATGCTTAGTGACAAGTCACTACAGCATGAGCGTGTACTGCCCCTTGGTTTCTCAGTCAGATCCACCCCATCGCCTTGTCTTCAATGGGTGTGATGGTGTCAATACAATCTGTGCTCTTTGTTTTCAAATTATTGTGTAATAAATTTGAGATCCCTTTTGTGTTTCCCCTTGCTTCCTTGTAAAATATTGAGGAGGATTTCAAGTATTTTAAAGCCCAATGGCAAATATGCTAGAACACATTAACACATTAAAATACAAGAACGTACTTTGTTTTAGTGATGTAAACAGTATTTTTGATGACAGCCTTTCCTTGATGTTCACCATATTTTTGTCTCCATCCTTCTCCCTGCAGTGTCGAAGCCAGCCCCATCTTGGAATGAGGCCTTCCTCCAAACAGCGGGTAGGTAAACTCATGAAACGCTTAAATGAGTTATTGTTTGTGGTTTGTTTCTGTGTTCTTCATGCTGAGGGAACAGGGCATACACACACACACAGCTGACTGTACAAAACATGCCAGAGAGTTGGCTCAGTCAACGCAAAACAACACGTGCTGGTAACTTTGCTGTAAACATCACATGATAACCACCACCCGACAGTGTATGAGTCTACAGTATTAGAGAGGATTTACTTGCAGCCAGTGTTGTGTACTCAGATTTGTTATAAAGATTCACTTATTATATTTCATACATCTCAAAGAAAAAACAAAGAGGTGCACAAACTCACATGGTGGCTGGTGGGTGGTATTATGCTAGGAGTCACGTGATGTCACCAACATAGCCTTTTTTCTTAGCAACATTTTGACTTAAAGCACATATGTTAGAAAATAACCCATAACAGTGTGACCAGCTGGTCGCCTAGAGGTTGAGCGTTCAACACCCTAAATTTCTGGGTGATCACTTTTGATCATGATTCCACAGGTTCCCTGGTGGGAGGCAACCTGTCTTCAGACAATTGTGGTCTGACTTAGACTGACTGCAATCACTCTCAGACAGATTGGCAAAGGTTTGCAAATAATTGCCTAATTTATAAGAGCAGACAGATTGCAGACTCTGATAGCAGACCAACTCAGTTTTATTTCCACTTTATTGTCATCTTGACACACCAAAGTCGCTTTGAAGCTGACAACTGGTTGCAGACCTCATCCCATCAAGTTCACACATGGTAGCAGTAGTTTTGGTTGTGCCATGGTCTTCAACCACTGTTTTCCCAAGTGTGTCTGTAGCATTACATTATATTACTTTGCCCATAAGACAATAGGTGATGATTCGTCGGTTAAGGATTTACGTCAGGACACAGTTCCTCGCTGGCAGTCATTTCCAAAAGATAATTAGACATTAGAAGCATCGTTAAACCACCTCAGAAACTTCCATCTCTGTAGAAGAAGCAGCTGGTTGTGTTGGTGGTTGAAGGTAATGCGGCTGCTACAAATTCTCTGCTGCTGCTCCTCACTTCAATCTTGAAATCAAAATGGCGGATGCCATAAAGGGAGTCATGGTGCTCTGATGTCTTTAATATTCATAAAAGGTATTTTACTGCAATCAAAACCTGTAAAAAAATTTTAAAAAATCTAAAAATGAAACTATACCTATTGTATTGACTTATTCTATTAAAAACATTCTGAAAATTGTCAAAAAAAACAATGTTAACACCACAAAATTTACATTATTTGGGCTACAGCTCCGTAGGGCATCCCGGATATGCCCCTAATGAAACCCAAAGTATAGTTTGTTCTTGACTATTTAAAGTTCTTTGATGGCTTCTGAGGTTAATGGAGACTCTGGGCAACTGCCAGATATCTTTGAAGATGGTGTAACACACACTTCCACACATGCATAGTCTGTCTATGCAGGAGTGAACACCAATGTCCTCTGCTTTGATCTTTTTTTCTCTGTTTGACTGCTGCCCGCCTCTCCTTTTTTCATTTTCTTTTCACCATTTTTCAAGTCATCTTCTCTTTATCTTTTCTATCAATACTAAATTCAGAAACCCTTAATTAGCACAAATGAGAGTCTTTTACATTTCTGTTACATCTGTACAAATCAGCTTGGACCATTAACCAGACAAATTAGTCATGTGATCTGTACAGCATGTAAATAACAATCTAACCACTTGAGCACATTAATGCCCTAATTCCCCCCTTCATTCTTTTTCCTGTGTTTCCCAGTTAATCACAAGCCGTCTGAGAATGCAGCCAAACACATCTTTCATGTCATGCTCTCTCCTAATTCCCTTTGTCAGTCTAGTGAGTATGAAACAAACCTGAATGAGTCTGTAATCCAGTGGTTTGTGTTTCACTGTGTGCCCCTGTGAGGTGACTGGGCATTCGGGATTTTGTGGTGTTCACTTGCAGTTACCTCATCCAGGATCAAAGCAGAAGAAAGACATTCTGCATTGATCATTTGAGAGGTATGAGGTCAGTGCTCTGATTTATTTTTATTTGGCCTGAAACCTACAAAAGTCCCTGGAGTGGATGTGACAGAATATTATTTTATGGAGGTGAATACATACATAGATGACAGCACAGTGAGAACCTGCATCCACTGCTTAAGATCTTTACATCATATGCAGAAAAAGTGGTTAATACCCCAAAATACTTTTCATGCTGCAGATACAAATCATACTTGCATAGATAGAACATCCACATGGAATAATTAAATCCCTAGTCTCAAAGTTGCTGTGTATAATGCACATTGGTTTGGGTTTTTAACTGTTTTGTCAGATTTGCTGTGTGCAGAGTTTGCATGTTCTTCATGTTCCAGCATGAGTTTCCTCCAGGGTACTCCGCCTCTCTCCCCATAGCTCATACACATGCATGTTAGGCTAATTGGTATTTCTAAATTGACCGTGGGTGTGAGGTGGATAAAGTGCTTAAAGCGCTTTATAAATGCCATAAATGGGTATACCTACCTAAAGAACATTTTTTTTTTTTGTTCAGTGCGGTGCTTCACTAAAGTGTAAAGGAGCACATTGTGTAATTATGAAAGATCTTGCAAGAAATTGTTTTAGACTAGACTTTCATAACAGTTGGAAGGAAAAAGGAAGGACAGATCAAAGAAGACAAAGTTATGACGTTATATTGTATGCATGAAATTGAATTGAATTTGCATATGAATATATATATGTAGGGAAGGTTTTACTGCAGGCCTTAGGTTTAAGCAGACCCAAGCGGATGTGGAACCTATAACACACCTGTTAGTTCCTGAGCCATACAAACCTTTACACACAGACCTGTCTTTCTTCATCAGAAGCCTCATGCCTCCGACACATGAAGATTGAAATAATATATGTAGATGTCAAACACTGGTAAAGTAAAATACACAACAAATGAAAGTGAAAACAGAAAATAAAATAATAAAAAATAAATTATTAGAATTAAAGGTAATTAAGATCTATATACTGTATATGTAAATATATAGTGTAAAATTTAGCTAAAACAAAAGCCCTGGTTCACTTGTATTATAAAGCAGAGGTAGGGAATCACTTTATTTAGGGATTCTAAACTAAAACATGACTTGCAAATAATAATAAGCTTAGAGCTGCTGTGAGCTGGACACAAAGGAAACTGTGTGTGCACTTTGGAGGGGAAATGGAGAGCAGGTGTGACATTTCAGCTGTTACGCAATGTTTAGAACTTAACCTTTTCTGTATAGATCTGGCAGACTTGGGGCAGTGGGTACAGAACCGCTACTGTTAACCTCTGAAGACCGATGGCTTCACGTGCTTAGCGGTAAACACAAATGGAGAATGTTATGAGCCCACAGGAATCGAGCCAGCAAAAAGAGAGTATTTCATGTGAAACCATTTCACACCAGTGTACTGGGTTCATATCACAAGACATGTTCTGGTACACGCTGCAGTGTTTCAGACAAAATCACGTGTAAAGAATATCAGTGTTTGACGCACAGGAGTACAAACTTTATACTTTTTGTAAAAATCATCATGTTCTGTTGTGTCTACTTTAGATATTTTGATAGAATTCTGGAAAATATGCAGCACAGTGGCATTTTAACTCCCACACTGATACATAAAGATGCATACGCTACTTCTTAACTTGTAGAATGTCTTTCTTCTAGTGCCAGCCCGTCATCAAATGTGTACAGTGTCTCTGAAAATACAGTCTGGTCCATAGGTTTTTGGACGGTGACACAGTTTCTGTTGACTTTCAGCTTAAATTAAAGGGGTTTAGTAAGCAAGCAACAACTGTTTAGGAACAGGAGTTTTTTTACATTTTTGCAGGCTCAAAAGTAACAATTTTGAATTATAAGATTTATTTTTGTTAATTGGATGCAAATCTTTTACAGCTGCTAACTAAAGTTTAAAACCTGAGTTTGAAGGCAGCTGCAGGAAAGGTTCCAATTTGCTGAAAAGCATGCTCCTTTGAATCTGCCATTCTTTTTACTAAGAATCTCTTTGTGTGAATATTTTACAGCATCTGTATCAGTATTGTCTGAGTTGGAGTTAAAAAATAGACCTGTAGCTCTATAAGCTCAAGAATTCATCCTGCTACTTCTATCAGCATCAATAAACACAAGTGACCCAGTTCCTTTGCAGCCTATAACAATACCTCCACCATGTTGCTTTAGATCATAAGCTTTGCTGTTCCTTCACTGTACTCTTCTCTTTGCATTCAGGTCCAATGGTACCTTGGTTTCATCAGTCCAAAGTAACTTGTTCCAGAGCTGGGCAGGGGTTTAAACTTGGCAACCATCCCCAGAGTTTAGATAAATAAGCTGATCTTATCTAATCAAGGCTAACTTATAGTTCCCCCAGGTTAAAAGACAAGCTAGCATAGAGCTGGAGTTAGGTAAAAGAAAGACTACTCTTTCTTGGTCTTAATCCCCAAAACTAAACAAAGGTCCTTTTATAGACCAAATGCCCTGCTCATTTTAATCATGTAGTTTTGCCCTGATGTCATTCACTCTCCACTCTAGCCAGACTAAATTTGGCTTTCTTTTGTCTGATGATTGTAAAGTTATGTTAGATAAATGTAGCAGCAAGCTGACTAATCTCAGTTTGCTCACTAGCAAAATACTGTCTATACTCAGATGCTTTTTTTTTCTTTCTCAAAAAGCTGAATCTGTTCATCTGGACGAAGAAATGTTTCATCACCTCTGGTGACGTCTTCAGTCACTGAAGAAGTCACCAGAGGTGACAAAACATTTCTCCCACTGAAAACGCTACGTCCAGATGAACAGATTCAGCTTTTTGGGATTCTTTTACCTGGATTATTGAGCATGCATCAAGAGGTTTTTTTTTTTCCCCTCATGTGGAGTATGTACTCAGAGCCACTCATTCATTTACAGGGCTCTATTTTTAAGCTAATGTTAACTAGTGCTGTAAAATGTGGGGAATTAACATAAGTATAACACATTCTTTGCACTTGGCAAATTTAACTCGGGCTCTTCACATTAAAGGCTGTTAGACTAGTTGGAGATGTTGCTAATTCTAAGTTGTATTAAACAGTTATCAGTCTTGTTTTCTCTTAAGTTTGAGTTTTCACTGGTTTTTGTTTCCTTGAAGTCTGAATTGGAAAGTAACTCCAAAGGCTTGACCCTCTTTCCCTCTTAGTTGGCAAAATCTGCTTCCTACAAGGCTTTCTATAGAGGTCTTATTTTATTTTAATTTTCTCCAATGCCTACAGCATGCATGCCATCGCTGCAATAAAGCCCACAAGATTACTTTCCACTTTAAACACTGTGTAGTCAGCTTTGGTTTCATTTTACAGCACAAGCTAAATACTTTTTGTTGTGATTAGGATTCCACTGAAAGGGCTGATCCTCAGTCTGCTTTAAGTTATTTAAGGCTGAACCCCTAAACAGCATTTAGATTCAATTTAATTTGTACCAGGGACAGTTTAATTCATTAAGATGTGATGTAAGCAACAAGGAATGTAGTGTGTGAGTTTTTACTTTAACAGTAGTTTCTGCCTCTGAGTTGTTGAATCCTTTTCTGGACTTTCCAGCATTGTTTTTTCTTTTAGGCTCAAGTAGATGTTAATGATTTTATTTGTTTAATCACTGAAACAAATCTGATTCAAGTGGAGTGTTATTCAGAGGTCACCTGAACGTCATCTGTTGTTTTGGCTTTAAGTGGATTATCCTTTATTCATCTGTAGAGGTTGTGTGCTGAATTTTGATGAAATCACATACGTTAAGTATTTTGATTTAAATTTGCTGTAGTGCACTTGTTTAGATATATTACTCTCATTTTAATCCTTTGCAATAATAATAATAATAATAATAATAATAATAATAATAATAATAATAATAATAATAATAATAATAATAAATACGATTTTAAAGCCTACATGGCATTTGAAACATACAGCAGGCAATCACTGACCAGTATCAAAATAACACAACGGGCTATTTATGCAATCACTCAGCGTCTGTGGCCTGATTCGCTCATGACCTGATTCATGATGAGTGACAGACTGAGTCACATGCCCTAAGAAGTCTTTTCAAACTAGGGCAGGGGCAGCTGTCCAGAAATTACATAAACTCTGACCAAGTTTTGTAACCACATCACTCATATGACAGAAATTAGTTAATGTTTCAAGCAACTGTGAACTGAAAATGTGATGACAAAAAAACCCACTGAGATCAATTCAGCAGCTGTATAAATGTAGCTCAAGAGATGTACAGTATTTGGGGATTTTGAGGTTTTTTTTTTTGTTTTTGTTTTTTGGCAGCATGTTCACATGAGCTAATCTTTGCTGGCAGAAGCTGCCTGGTTCTTTTTGTGATTGTTGGTGTTACATAAGGTGAAATTTCTTTGCAGTGAAATGTCCTCCAGATACCTGTCTAAACACACTGAACTGCATCTGCTGGGCTGCCAAATGTTCCTATACAACACCTGTCGGAACACAGCAGCTTTTTTCTATACATATACACTTTTGGAACAGCTGTTAAAATTTGACTAATATTGCAAACCCTGATGTCTCCAACTGAAATCCTATTTTCTACAGCACTCAGAGCTTCAAATTGAATATGACAAATCAAATGTCAAAAGTATTACTGACGCACAATATTATATTTGTCAAATGTAAATTAATTCAAACAAATTATGCATTTGATTTGTTGACTTTGGAGAAGTGATGGGTCTAACATAAAATCAAAAAACGTATTATGCTTGTCTGAAACAGGTCTCTCTTGTAAATGAGACATTGAGTGTCAATAGGACTACCTGTATAAATAAAGGTTAAATAAAACAAACGCATAAAAAAACAATATGCAAAAAAAAAAATAGAAATAAACAAATTAAATAAAAATTGTTTGTAATTTTTTTTTAGCCAGAAGTGACTATACTTAGGTTAGAGGGTGGTATTCCTTATACAAAGTTAAGTTATCAACTAACACTGGCAGGTTTTTTTTGTTTTTTTTTTAGGGAGCAGCATCCATAGACTGAAAAAACAAAACTGAAGCAGACTTCTTGGATTGGTACAGCCAGTCCAAGAAGTCTGCATATTATTTGTCAGATTGTTTCATTAAAAAAATGCTCCAGAAGGAACCCAAGAGTAGAGAGGTCCCGTTCAGTGACTGGAATTAGCTTCCTGCCTCACACACTTCTCAAAGTGTCCATGCCCTTAAGTTTAATTCTTAACAGTATCCAAATGGATGAGTTATATTAAAAAAATCAACCCCATACAGTTGTTATGAAAGGACATTAGCTATAGAAATCAAGACCAAGACCACCAGGCTTTAAACATGTATATTTCATGGCTGAAGTTGGGAATTTTAACGTGGGAGTTTATGAGGATTGACATACACAAGGTTATTTTTAAGTTAGAAGACCTAAAGTCTGGCAGAATTATCCATTTAAAATGTCTTCATGTCTATCTTTTATTAATTAGTTCAACAACATTTTACTGACTCTCCTTGATGCATTTCCTGGCAAAAACTAAACAAAAGTATTTTTTTTTTAAAAATGAAACTTTTTGCATACACTACATAATTATTATGGAGTTTTAATCAGAAGAAAACACTGATAACTAATACATAATGTATAGTAAACATAGTGCATGTGAGCAGCAGAATGCAAGTTGACTCTGTGGGACTAATCATTTAGGATTGGTAGCAGAGGTCAGCTGGGTCAACAGCTCCAGGTCTCTGTTTGATCATAAACATGGAAATCCACATTTAGCAGGTCACCTCTAGTTCAGGCAAGCCTGTAATCAAGATAAAAGCCCAGCTTTCCTTTTTCCTTTGGTCTCCTCTCCACCTGCTGTGTAGTAGATGTCACAGGTCAAAGGTAGAAGCACCACTTTGAGGTTTGAGTCTCATAAGCAATTATCTAATAAGTGAGGTGGCCAAACAGGGTTTGATTTTTCCTTGCTCACTTGACCACAGTGTGTCATTTTACTGGTGACACGATGTTAAGGTAAGGAGAATCTGGGAACAGAATGCATTTTTACACAGGTAGAATCAATGCAGTCAATTCAGAATTCAATAGTCTGGTGTTATCTGATTTGTAGATGTTTTAGATTTGTTTGTAAGTTAATACAGGAAACTATTACTTGCATGTTAGCATGGCTTTCCCCAAACCCCTGCAAACTAACAGGTTAAACTGGCCTAGTCTTTTAATACTTGGATCGTTACAGATGCAACAAAGCCCACATCTGACCACCCATCAGCAACACCGGATGTGGTAAAAGCTTGAAACAAGCTTGAAACGTCCAAGTAAAGATGAACTAAGTTAGCAGGAATTCGGGGAGTCCAGCTAAAGCTTTCATTACAACCATCTGAGTGACAGAGAAGCAGTGACATATGATCAAAAAAGTCACAACTACAACTAGAGAAATCTATCAGCAACTAATTTATATTTCATCACATCACTCACGAGATAAAGAGATATCCACCCTCATGTCACAAAGTAATCCACTAGTAATGTGATGCTGCATTTAAGCCATTAAACAATGCTGGATGATGTCAAATTGCTGGAAAAATCTTTGGTGGATGATCCAGTTATTTTTGTTTTCCTCAAATTGCTTTGCATTTATATGCACAGCTGAAGTTGGTCTTAATGTTTATGCAGTTTTAATAATGAGATGATTTTCTAAAGACAGAAATTGTTGTTGGCACAGAAACTCTACACGATTCTCGGAGTGAGTTTTAATGGACTTGGCACTCAAATAGGATTTTTTAACAGTCAGGCTGTTTATTGCTCCCCTGCCAGTAACTATAGTCTAAAAAAATCACCTTGTGACTTTTTTGAAGAGCCTTCACTGCTTTCCTCCACATAATTCCTAAAAAGCACACTGAGCTAATGACCTTTACCACAATCTATTCCTTCTTTTCAATTAGTCTCTGCACCAATCCATAAATGATCCACAGAAGCCACACTGAGCCTGTATTAATAGCTAATAAGGATGAGTGATATGAGGGAACGGCTACAGTATTGCGTCGGCACAGCAAAGGGTCAGAAAGGTCTGAGATTACAGTAGTCATGTTGAGACAAATGTCCTCTCCCAAAGCAGGAAGCCACCATCACTGAACTGCTGTCTGAGTTTGGGAAATGCTCATGCCAGTTAAGATTTCTCTAGGCTACCTCATACAGTCAAAGGAGGCTATCTTCAGAATTTGTGAAACATAAGTTGATCTCTTGATCCTCTGGCTTGATAATGCAAACTGCTCACAACCTCTAGGATTTTATCGGTTAAATCCCTTTTTCACTAATATGGCTTAAGAGGATTTCCTCTATACATTATTGTGGCATCAAACAAGTCATTTCCTGAGAGGAGATAATTTCCTGTTTTCTAACTCTACATGATATGTTTGAAACTACTATTTAGTGTTTAAGGTTTCTTGCAGCAACACATGCAATCAAACATGTTCACACACCTCCAACAAAAGGAGAGTAAATCCAAGATTGAGTGTGGCAGCATCAAAGTGGCCTTTCCCATTGATTTCCTGTTTCTGTGTCACAGGGAAACAGGTTGGCTAATAGGGCTGTGTTATGCAACAGCATGCAGCTGTAGGCTTTTACCCAGAAATCCTGCCAGTGCTCAACTTGAGGAGATTAATGTTGAGTGAATGCCCACCCTGACAGTAAGCGGGCACTGCAGGGCCATTTATAGTTATTTTTCACTCTGATTGAAAAATGAAAAGGAAGATTTCAAACTTTGACTTTATATTTCTACCCAGGGAACTGTGGCATTATAGTTTTGTGTGTTTAAGGTCTACACAAATCCCTAAATTAAAAAAAAAGAAAGAAAGAAAGAAATGGTGGAATAACATGTCTTTTCTAGCAGGGGTTTTCTTAATTTGTAAAATTCACGTTTTTGGATGCAAATCACAAGAGAGCTGAATCAACAGACTGTAAAATCACTTGTGTTTGCTCTCCATAATACCTCAATTTAAACGGAAAGGAGATATTTGTCTATTGTCTCATTTCATTGCGTGTGAATGCCAGGACAAACACTGTTAATTATATCCTTGGCTAGGAGAGCTCGCCCTGTTTCTTGTAATCCACATGTTTTGTGTGTGTGTGTGTGTGTGTGTGTGTGTGTGTGTGGCGATTATAACTACTTGAAGGAACACCCTGAGATGTGGCTCTCCTTCTTCAGCATTAGGTCATCATCTGACTTGCAAAGGAAAGCACTTTATTCTGCTCTGTTGGCTCTTTCTGTATTTAAAGCTTCGGGTTTAATTAGCCTGTACGTGCCGCCCACATTCAGATCCACATTAAACGCAGATGACTACCATTACTCTCAGCAACGGCACCTGTCCCACCATAATAAATTTGGATTTTTTATTAGCATCATTATTTTCCCCCATGCCCTCAGTTTGCTCTGGCTACAATACCTACAGATCAGCAGGTTTCAGCTAACGCTGCTTTGTGCCAAGGATTTATTTGTTTTACCTTGTTCCATCAGTTGTGTCAGGCAGACGTGTTTGAGACTGCAGAGACCATTATTTGGAGGATTGATAATATGACTTATAGTGCTGAAGACGACCAGTCACTACAAAGACAAGTCATATAGTGTTCCCATTGTTGATTAAAGACTTACTGGTTATTAATAATGATGATATGTCATTAATAAAGTGAGACCAGGAGTAGCAGAGATAAACACAAAAGTCAATCAGAAAGTTCACATGAAAATGAAGAAACATACCTGATTCAAATTTTGCATGAACATTTCTTCTCTTTCCTGTTTCCAGCCAACCGTTTTTGGGACATTAGCTAAGGAGAGAGCAGTATTGGAACATAGACTGGTAAGTCAGCTCTTTCAGTAGCTAAATGATGATGCTCGCAAAGTTAGGACATTTTGCACTTGAGGCTGTGGAGATGATGTTTGTTTTAATTGAAAAGTGCAAGTTTGAATTTTAGCTAACTGCAAATTCCTGATTTAAAAAATTTCCAAAAAGCAGCAGCAGATGCTTGAGTCTGAGTGTGTGCGTGTGTGTGCTTGTATGTGCTGTTTTAAACAATTGTTTCAGAGCCGACTTACCCTCTAAATATGGTGAAATTTGAGTTTTTGTTCACATTGTTACATTTTCTTTTTACTAATAAAAGCATTCAGGCAATTCTGTGTCTGGCAGATGGCAAAAATCTTGTCTCTTTGTTGATGATGCCATGTTTTTTGGAAACACAAAGACTTCCTTGACCTCTCTCTTGTCGTGTAATGCAAATTGCAGTGGCAGATACCTCAGAAAACCAATTAAGCCACAACAAAAGAAATGATTACGCTGCCCAGTTGTCTGCCTGGCTAAATCTATCAGAGGAGGAGAGTCTGTGGTGTCCTGTGCCAACTGGCACATGACGTATTTAATTACTTAGCTCAGCAGCACCAAATGAAGCCGACAGATTTATGGATTCATCCATTACCCATCTATCAGAAAACAATAAAAGCTTCCCTTTTTACTCTGTGTATAAAGCACCCTTGTGCACTGTGACCATTAAGCAGGATGCCCCTGCTCAGTCTGGAGGCCTTTTTCAGCCTCTAAGTAATGGGCTGCAGCAGGTGGGTGGGCAGTCTTGTGTTGATTCACAGGTATTGGAGAGCCTGATCATGAAAAACTGTTTAAACCCTTTGATACTGCGAAGAGCCAACGCTGGTCCAAAGCCAGACTGAATTATTGACGTTTGGTGGCATTTGGTTTGAGGGAATGTGGCCAAGTCTTTCAGCTGGTCTGAGGAACAAAGAACTCTTTAGTGTTCATTCAGGCCGAGATTGTTAATGTAAAGAAAAATGTAAACCCATATAACCTCTGTTAGCAGATAAAGGGTTTTTTCCTCCAAGTTGAACAAATATGGTAACTAAAATCTAGTTTCCACAATGTAACATTTTTTTTGTCCCTGTGACATAACTGCTGTGATTAAAGGTATGCATGAATGCATACAGACATGAACAACATGGCCCAGTTATTTGCAGACTTACCTTATACTGGCACCTATGTGATATTTTCGAAGGTGTCCCAGGAAAATTTGAGTTGTGTTTCCGTGTTTCACCATTTTCTCTGGATTATCTGGTGAGCTTTTGGGTTTTCCAAAAATCTAGGTTTTGTTGATGCTTCTTAAGAGACAAACCTCTGTTTTGGTGATCTGTAGATCCTCGGTGACATTGAGCTTTGTTTCATTGTGTTGCATTTGTAATTAGTCAAGGTCAATAAAGTCCTCCAACTCTGTTAGATGCTACTGTGTTGGTTCCTCGGTCTGTGTTCTGATTGTTGTGTTTATTTCTTTTAGCTCCAGGGTGTATAGGTTAAGTGAATGAAGTTCACTTTAGTAAATTTAAAAGTTACAAGCTGGGTGCTGCCATTATTGTTTATGTTTCACCCCCAGTCCGAGGTGTCACAATAGTCACAGCATAAATTGACCTCTCCTCTAAGGTCTGTCGATGCCACGGCAAGTAATAGCTGGTCACTCATGACCAAAATACATACTGAGGGTGGGACCAAACTCATTTAATACATTAGATAACCTTCCATATGGTATAATTAAGTAATTTATCATTCCACATTGATAACATAAGTGGATGCACAGGTGTGCATGCAGCATTCAACATGATATGTAACAGGAGACAACACAAAGTAAAAATAGATTTGAATCCTTTGCTATTCTGATATCAATAAATTTCACAATCTCAGTTTGAATCTCAGATTAAGTGATGTGTTTATTTTTTTATATTAGAGGGTCACAAATCAGACCTTTTAAGGTTCACAAGCCTTTCTTTGTAGCTGGATAATCCACTCAGGATTCATTTCCCTTTTTCCTTGAAGTACTGGTATAGTAAAGGTTTCTGTTTCTCTCTGACTCAAATCTTCTTTGGATTTCAGAGTGACCTCACTTGTGGGAAGGCACAGGTGGGGCAGGGGCTGGCCAGGGATTATGCAAATGTTTTGCATGCTGAACAATACCACTCTCAGTGGGACAGTCAGCCAGAGAAGACAGACGCTATGATACCACCACAGCTTTGTGGGATTAATCTAATAATAAAGCCAGAATTGTGCCTAAATCCTAATTGATTTTATTTCACCCTTTATGCACATTGTACTCATTATTGTATACTGAATAAATCTCGCAGCTGTGACTGACTCTGATCACAGGCCTCTATAAGTGAACAGAGAAGTATAACTAGGACAAAGATGGTCATTTTGCATGGTAAAGTAGGAAGAGACTTCAGTTTATTTCTCTGTGAATCAGTGCCACATATTTGTATGGAACGTGCTATGTAAATAAAGCTCGAGTTCATTTCTCCACCTTTCTGTCAAGATTTTCTCTGGCTTTCAGTATCTTGATGTATAATCTCAAGGTGCATGTAAAATCAAAGCAAATCACACACTAATATGCAGCCTAGCACAAATAAGTCTTTGATGTTACTGCCATTAACGTGATGCCTGCTGTAATTTAATGACAGATAATTTACTGCAGTCATTCGTGTAGCTCTTTATTTTTAATTAAAAGTGAATAACGAGATGAATAAAACAGCATCAAATGGCTTATAATGGATTGGGAGCCTTTGACCGTTAATAGGGATGGGTATCCCATGACAACGAAAGCAGGATGCTCACTCAAAAATGAAGTACTGTGAATTTTAATGAAGGGGGGTTTTAGTGGTGAGCGGAGTAGTAGCGTGTAAATAATTTGTCTAACAGACTTCTCACAAGTGCTTTAGGTCTGTTGTGTAATGTAAAAAGCTGATCACACAGTCACACAACCCTAATTATAGTTGAAAATTCAAAGACAAGATCTGAACTCTTAGAGAGAAAGCTTGGAAATAAGGTCGATCTACTGATTCATACCTTCACCTATGGATATGAGCTCTGTGTAGTGACCAAAAGAACAAGATTGCAGATACAAGTGGCTGAAATGAGCAAAGTATGTCCAGGCTCAACCTTAGGGACAGAGTGAGGTGTTCAGTTACTCAGGAGGGGATCAGAGTAGAGCCGCTCCTCTGAATCAAAATCAGCTGGTTTAGGTGGTTCAGGCATGCCCAACCATCAGACCCCCAGGGAAGACACAGGACACGCTGAAGGGATTATGTCTCTTGACTCGCTTGGGGTATCCCCTGGAAGAGCTGGAGCTGGTGGCAGTAGAGAGGGTATCTATACAACTCTGCTTAGACTGCTTCCCCTGTGACCTGGACCTGGATAAGCTATAGAAAATGGATAGATGAATGGATGCAATCTGTTGCTATTGTAGCTGACAAAAAGGAGACACTTGCCTCATGTAGGAGTATGATCAGTAAGCACAATAAAGTCTTCACTTCATGATACACAGATGAGACATTCAGCAAAACGATTAGATGGTGGCTGCTCTAGGAGGAAAAAAAATACACTGCACAAACTAGGCACTCAAAATTACTGATCGGTCATCAAAATCCCCAGTGCATTAATTACAGTGCATCCGGAAAGTATTCACAGGGCTTCACTTGTTCCACATTTTGTCATGTTGCAACCTTATTCCAAAATGGATTAAATTCATTTTTCACTTCAAAATTCTGCACACAATACCCCATAATGACAAAGTGAAACAAGTTTGCTTGAAATTCTTTCAAACTGATTAAAAATAAACAAAAATATAACATGCACATAAGTATTCACAGCCTTTGCTCAATACTTTGTTGAAGCACCTTTGGCAGAAATTACAGCCTCAAGTCTTTTTGAGTATGATGCTACAAGCTTGGCACTTCTATTTTTGGACAGTTTCTGCCATTCTTCTTTGCAGAACCTCTCAAGGTCCATCAGGTTGGATGGGGAGCATTGGTGCACAGTCATTTTCAGATCTCTCCAGAGATGTTCAATCAGGTTCAAGTCTGAGCTCTGGCTGGGCCACTCAAGGACATTCACAGAGTGGTCCTGAAGCCACTCCTTTGTTATCTTGGCTGTGTGCTTAGGGTTGTTGTCCTGTTGGAAGATGAACCTTCACCCCAGTCCGAGGTCCAGAGCGCTCTGGAGCAGGTTATCATCAAGGATGTCTCTGTACATTGCTGCATTCATCTTTCTCTCAACCCTGACTAGTCTCCCAGTTCCTGCTGCTGAAAAACATCCCCACAGCATGATGCTGCCACCACCATGCTTCACTGTAGGAATGGTATTGGCCAGGTGATGAGCAGTGCCTGGTTTCCTCAAGACATGACACTTGGCATTCAAGCCAAAGAGTTCAATCTTTGTTGCATCAGACCAGAGAATTTTGTTTCTCATGGTCTGAGAGTCCTTCAGGTGTCTTTTGGCAAACTCCATGTGGGCTGTCATGTGCCTTTTACTGAGGAGTGGCTTCCGTCTGGCCACTCTACCATACAGGCCTGA
>VUQS01043667.1:0-34184 GCA_015108495.1 Heterochromis multidens
CTCTTGTACTACTGTGGAACTGATAGAGAGACTATAGCTACAGGCTCCGCGCATGCGTCGCTCAGAAATAAATGAGCTCAAGCCTGGGCAAGACGCTAATTTTCGTCTCCTCTCTATTAATCCACAGGTACTAAAAAAAACTTATTTTTATGTCACTAAAGTGGTCGGAAAGTGATGTAAGTTGAATAACAACTGTTGGGTATGTTGAGATAATCGTAAGAGAGTTGTTGTAATTTGTCTTAGCAAACATAGCGTCGGCAGGACATCAGTATATTAAGTACTTTCACCTGCGTGTGTGATGATCGACATAATCTGCAACCTTAGGAAATGTATTGTAAAAGTTGTACTAGTGTTAACCAGACCATATCAAGTACATAAGTTCAGAGAAATGCCTGTGATTTGATAAGTATGGCATTCGCGGCTGTCGGCCGCCATGTTACACTTCTGTTCTGGTAATGCCATGTTCAAGAAGAATAGTGTGTGGGACGCGCATGTTGTGGAAAGGTTGCGCAAGTGTAAATGAGCTATTTTTGGGTTGTGATCATTGTAGTCGTCATGTTTTAGCCCTGATAGTTTTGTTCATTGTGTGTGTGTGTGTGAATATATGTTCAATTACAGTAAGCCCATCTGCATTTCTTTGCTTTTTGGAATAATGCTTTATGTCACTTTATTCATTTGGTTCATGAAATGTAATGTGTAGAAGACTGTTTTGGTTTAATGTGATTTATACTGCCATGAGTGCAAGGCGCTCAGAAATAAATCAGCTCAAGCCTGGGCAAGACGCTAATTTTCGTCTCCTCTCTATTAATCCACAGCTACATGTCATTGGCTACACAGAGCTCTCTAGCCTGTGTGCCACTTGCTATCGGTCCAGATTTCCCCTAGGTCTGGCGCCGGTAACACATACACACAGATATATACACACACATACACAGAAAGTGCACAAAGACACACACCCATCCACATTCACCCACCCTTTGATGTGCGGACGAACGGATGCCCCCATCCAAGGGGTAACTAAACATCTTCCACATTGAGCAGGAAGGTGCAGGAGGAACAGGTGAAGAAGCCATGCTTCTAGTGACTCGGCTATGAGCTAAGCTAAGCTAGCGAATCTCAAAAGACAAAATAAATAAATATTGTGAATATAATCAGCAGGTGATTCAGCAGAGAGAGTGCTTTAGATAAAGCACGTGAAGATTACACTATGAAATAAGTCGTTATCTGAAGGTTTTTAATAAACAGGCTACACAGATAAGCTACACAAAACACCACAGTGTGTTGGAACAGGAACAGGAAGTAGTACAATAACACAGTGAGAGCACCACCCTAGCGCATAAAAAGTCCTTTTAAGAGTTTTTAATGAATTGCTTTTAACTGCTGATTCTAGTAATTCTGCTGTCCTCGTGGTCTTGACTGATGTATTCGACACTGTAGATTACAGCACTCTTCTGTCATGTGTTAAATTGTGTGTAGGGATTAAAGGTACAGCCCTCAAATGGTTCCAGTCTTGTCTGTCAGATAGGAGTTTCTCTGTCCATTTAGGACAGTATTTGTCATCTATGTCCCCACTTAGTTGTGGGGTAACTCAGGGTTCTATATTGGATCCAGTTTTCTTCACTTTATATGTGCTTCCCTTGGGGTCCATTTTTAAAAAGCACAACATCTCCTTTCATTGCTTTGCCGATGATCTACAGATATATCTGCCTATACAAACCAAAACCCATGCCTCTGTTCAGGCTCTGGTGAACTGTGATAGAGATGTACAATCATGGATGGAAATAAACTTCCTTAACCTGAACAAAAGCAAAACAGAAATAATTTTATTTGGGTAACGCAACCTTTTAAATGGGTATGACAGCGCCATTGGTGTTTTGGCTCCTTACTGTCACCCGGTCACAAAGAACCTTGGTGTGATTTTTGACTGTGCTTTTAAATTTGATAAAATAAATTCATGATTAGCTCTGTTGTTAAGAGCTAATCTGTTTATAAATTAAGGCTCCTCAGTAAGGTGAAGGCCTACCTCTCTCTACATGACTTTGAGAGAGTAATTCACACTTTTATTACCTCTCGGTTAGATTATTGTTAACTCTTTGTATCTTGGCCTTGATCAGATGTTACTTCATCGCCTGCAGGCTGTACAAAATGCAGCAGCTCGTCTTTTGACAGGAAAGAATCAGTGTGATCACAGCGCCATCACACTGGCTTTCAGTCCATTTCAAGACCCAGTTTAAAATTTTATTACTTGTTTTTAAGACTATCAATGGCCTTGTGCCACCCTACTTAACTGACACACTCCTACTAGAGCCCTGAGGTCTATGAACCAGCTGCTCTTGGACGTTCCTAAATCCAGGGTCAAAAATAGAGGTGACAGAGCCTTCTTGTGGTGGACATTAATCTTTGGAACAACCTACCCTTTGACATAAGAGCTGCATAGTCAGTCAGTCATTTGTAAACACTGTTAAAAAACCTCCTTATTCTCGTTGGCTTTCAGTTCTAGTTGAACAGGATATCCTGGCTTTTATTGTGCAAGCACAGTCTTGTTTACTTCTCTTATTGTTTTATTTGTATTGTGTATTTTATTATTTTTTTAATTTATTGAAGTTCATGTTTTATTGTGTATTTTAGTGCATATTTATTGTTGATTTGTATTGTTAATTATGTATATTTTGTATAGCGTGTGCAATATTTTGGTTGTTTTAAATGTGCTATAGAAATAAACTTTGACTTGACTAGATGCATGTCTTTGGACATGACTTGCTTTTAACTGTTGATTCTGGAGAGGTGGGAGTGCCCATGCAGGCATGGCGAGGGCCTTCAGGATCCACACAGATGGACCCCAGCCGGCTTGTGGATTCACATCCAGGATCTTCTTGCTGTGATGCAGTAGTGCTAACCACTGCACCACCATGCTGTCCCTTTTTATTTTACAGACACATAAACTGAAGTTAACCCACAAATAAAAATGTATTTGCAGGTGGGTACTTGTATTGCACATGCACCAGGAGTGATTACAAGGTTTAAGGTTGGGTTACGATGAAGGTCATTGTTAGACGTACATTGTAGAAAACTCCAGGAAGTGAATGTGAGTCAGTGTTAGGTCCTCTAAAGCAAGGGAAACATAACTGTTCGTGTGTGTGTGTTTGTCTTTTAATTAATGTGGTTTACTGAATGACACTTTTTATAGCAAAATTATATTCAAACTGATTAAATTTTAGCTTCCATATGTTCCACACATGCCTGTCTGCATGTCCTGAATGGTAAATGCGCAAACAAAAGAGGAAGTTTTAAATAAAACTGTTATTGTTAGCAAAACCTTCCTCTTTGTGGCCATTTCACAGCTTCTATCTGTTGCAACAGAGACTGTTTTTCAACATCCTTCACATCAATGCCTTTTTTTCTTATATATTGGCATGTTCTCAGCATAAGTTCTGTTGTTTGAAAGGAGAAAAAACAAAACAAAACAGGAAGGAGAGATGAGTGCAAAAATGAAGGGAGAGAGACTGAGTAAGAAAAAAAGAAGCAGCCGAAGGAGGGGGAGGGAGAGAGGTGTGCAACAATTTCCTGTAGTTGCATGCTCTTCAGCGTCTCTCAGGCTTCCTCTCTGAGTCTGTTTCTTTCAGAGTGAAGAGCACAGACGAAGCTGAGCGGAACAGGATGCAGGCTATCAAATGTGTGGTCGTGGGAGATGGGTATGCTATTATTTCACCTTTTTACCTAACTTGTTATAAATTAAGCGGCCTTCAAGTTATGAATTATGCGGTGGTGGCCCAGCTGATGCATAATGGGGATTGGCCCCAGGCTCAGAATTTAGGGTAATCAGATAGAGCTGCCAAAGGTTCTCACATGGTAGGAGCAACAGTTTGACCCACTTCAGCAAGATGGCTGTGCGGTCCACTGTAAAAGAAACTTTTGTACTTCTGGCTCATTAATTTGGAAAACACAGTCTGTCCAGTGTTGACATGTAAATCTTTAGGTGTGTGTTTGACAGCGGTGATTCACAGTGAGCGTGCTGGATGAGCCATGCAGGCCACAACATGCAGGAGAATGCTTTAAAGCAGCAGAACTCCTCTTCAAAGATGAAAATCCAAAAAATGCCACAAAGACCAGTTCAGAAAATACAAACAAACGGGGAAAAGTGAGTAAAAAAAAGAGACAGAAAGAACCAGAAGCTCCACTGTGTAAATGTTTTACCTCACTGTGCTTCTGACATTTAAAAAACCTTTTCAATTTATTTGCCCTAAAGGCTGAAATGTGGTCACATAAGAAGTTTGGATAATCAATCGTCTGCCATCAAATGCGTTTATCCTTGAAGGTGGGGCAAAATGGCTGGCTGTCAAAATGAAGGAAATTGTAAAGCGGAAGTTCTACAGTTGTTTCTCAAAAACGATCAGTAGCGCACAGGTACTGCACTGTGTGTGCTGAGCTTCCTGTGTGTGACACTGAAAAAATGCAGAGAGAGAAGCAGTAAGAGTGACATCCATAAATATTTGAATAGTGAATCATTTGGCATCATCTTTATTTACTTTAGCATACTTTATTTACATAAAACTGTTTTTATGAAAGCCTTTGATTGTCAGCTACTCAAAAAAGACCTCACAAGAAAAATAACAGTATAAGTCATTTAAACATGACCAAAATCTTGACATTTAAAAAAATTAAGGTAATTATGCATTTTCTTGTAGATGTACTTAACAATTTTTTTTTAAATGGCAAGATATGCTTCAGCTTGTGAATTCTATGAAAGGAGCAAATCTATATATAAACACTGGTTGAAATTCATGGAGGGACCTTCATTATTATGGTTACAATGATGAGCGTTACTACTGCAATCTTTGGAATAAACAGATGATTAAAGAACAGTCATAATTAATCAAAACCAGCATCAATTATTGGTTGTCAACGGGAAACAAACAGTAGTCAGGTGTTATGTTACCCTAAATATGCATACTTGGACAAATATCTTTGTTTTAGTTTTTTTTGTTTTGTTTAAATGACTTATACTGTTTTTTTTCTTAAGAGGTCTTTTTTTAGTAGCTGACAATCAAAGGGTTTCATAGAAACAGTTTTATGTAAATGAAGTGTGTAAATAACATGATTCACTAAATATAAGTCACACAAAGTTGTAATACACAAAAAGGAAAAAATAGTAATAATAACTCACCATTTCTGACAAGAGAAAAGACAGTGTTACAATAAACACTGCATAGGTAAACAAGCTCAACTTCTCATGGATTTCATTTTCATTATTTTGACTGTTGTCCAGAAGTTGACCCAGATTTGTTTCTTTAAAAACAACAACACAAAGGCAGTCAATTCAGTTCAGTGGAAAACACAGGCAGGAGGAAATAATTTTTGGTATGTTTAAAAGAAAAAACAAAAGAATTTGAGAACAGCTTGGAGTTCTGCCCAGTTTCACACCTGTCACCACGTGAATAAGAGAAAATGTTGTGAAAAAGTTTTTAAAATGTTGCTTTTTGAAATATCTGAAAGATGCATTTCAAATAACCCAACCAGCACCTTTGAAAGTATATGTTTTGGCCTTATATGACAGCGAGAAAGCTGTTGATGGTGGTGGTCATTTCCACATTGATTTCTCATTTTTGATCACCTCTGCTGTTGTGACAGTGTGCAGTGTGCATTTTGTCTGTATGTAGTAGCTCCTACTTTTGAGTTTAAGACTCCACCAGTTTCACAGGAGGTGACCTTTGTACAGGTGGACCTTGCGAAGAAAAAAAAAAAAATATATATATATATATATTAAAAAAAAAAAAATATATATATATATATATATATATATATATATATATATATATATATATACATATATATATTAGTTTAAATTAAATATGGGTTTATGACATTCATTGTATTTTTTTTACACAGCGTCCCAACTTTTTCAGAATTTGGGTTGTAAGTTATTTAGTTTACATTAATACTTACTTCCATTTAAGGTGACACTTAATCAAATACAGTAGTTGTCCTCCTTTCTTCTTATTTTGCTACTTTTTTCTATTCTTGTTTTTTTGTTGTTTTTTTTTTAAATGCCCACCTGATGGCCATAGTCTGAGAGGCTGAGACCTCCAATAACCCTCTTAATGCAGAAGCTTTAAAAACAGACACAATTGTTAGATTTTCAACTTTCCAATGGTCCTTGAATGTACCATATGTGATATATGATTCTGTCAGGAAAACAACCAACGACTAAGATATGCCTATATTCCCCATACGAAGGACCAGAACTGATCTGTTATTTTAGTTTCTTTATGTTTAATCTATCTATAAATGTTTTGTTTCATGGTGTGTAATGAGGTCTACAGCCTCAGGGGGCTCTGACTACAGGCTTCAATTCTTCTAAAAACATATTTAAAGCATATGAAAGAAAGAGGTGAGAACAAATCCAGGTATATTTATAAATGATTGCACAACACGAAAAAAATCAAACTGCAGATGTGACTGCTGAAAATTCCACCAGTTCTAGAGGGGCACTAATCCAAAAGTAAAAATAAAATGAGCTTGTATTTTATCTCTCTTGCTCACTCTCTCACACTCGCATAGATGCACAGTGCACACACACATGCTTGCATGCACGCTCACAGACGTGTAAAACTTTAAAGGCTTTATGTGTTGACACACACCTCCATGTCCATTCCCAGAGGCCTCATTAACAGTGCTGGGCAAAAGAAGGGCTCATAGTAGCCTAAGATACTCAGAGACTGTTCACTGTACAAACAAAAGCTTCAAAGTGAGCGTTACACAGACACACATGGACAGAGTGCACACACACACACACATTCACAGACCAAAATCAAGAAATGTGGTGAAAGTACACCCGTGTGCATTGTACATAGATAGTGAAAGCTCATTATGGTGGGTATCATGTTGTTTAGTTAAGTCGATGCAGCATAGCCCTAGTCTGAGCTAGCATCTGTACATTAGATTTCCTTTTAATCCCTCTGTGCCTTTGGCAACCATGGCCCACATTAAAGTGTACTGCTTTTGTGTTGGTCTGACCATTTGATACTAATATGTTGTGGAAAATATCACATAATTACAGTTCAAGATATCACATCTATTATACTGGTATATGTTCGGCTGCACAGCCTAAAGGATTTTAGACCAATTTCCTCTTGTGATTGCTGCACCCACTGCACCAATCATAATACATTAATGTGGAGTAACAACACACTGAGACAATCTGCAAGATGATTTTCACCACAGCATGAAAACTGTCTAATGAAAAGGCACTAAGATAATTATTTCTTAGCCTTTTAATACACAATAGAGATTTGGGAGACGAAGAACTGTGATAGAGAAAGAGAGAATTATATTTAGAGGGAAAGAAGGCAAAAGAATGAAAAATGTAATGATTGTACCATGAGCGTATCCACTGCACATAGTCATTTCCATGGTGAGCATTAGATATGTATCTGAATGCCGTTTGGGCCTCTCTCAAGGCCAGCCAGCTTAAATAATGATGATTCTGCCTGGGGGACTGTTACTAAAGGAATGTATTTTCTAATTAGATAAAGCCACTTTCCCAATTTGCTGGCTGCTTAACCATAAAGCATGGCTGTGAGAGAAGCCTCAAAGACATCTTGAGATGCTGCCAATCCTCATCTCTGCACAGTCTATCAACCAATGCTCAAAATCACATCACCAGGGAGACAAAAGAATTTATTTGTGCATTTCTCTCTGTCTAGTGTTATGAATTCTGTGTGTGCGCGCATGTGTGTGTGTGTCCCAGAGACAACTGATGGTAAAACAATTTTTCATCTGTAGCCAAAGCAAAAATCAGATTGGCATTACTTAGCCATTACCTTACATGTAATGTGTTTTAGTTGATCCTGGATAAACACACAGACTGATGGCAACAAAAGCTTTTCAGGCTTTGTTCTATATTTCTATTAAACAACAATTCAGTTCAAGCGAATTCAGTTCAATTTTATTCATAGCACTAGTTCAACAGTCGTCTGAAAATACTTTTGTATGATAAACACCCCATAATGTTAAAGAGAAAACTCCAAAGATCGAACGATCCTGTATGAGTAGCACTTGGTGATGGTAGGGAGGAAGAACTTCCTTTTAACAGGAAGAGACCTCTGGCAGGCAGAACCAGGCTCAGGGAGGGTCAGCCAATTGCTGTGGCTAGCTGGCAGATAAGGGGAAAAAGTAGACAGAAAAGAGGAGGAAACAAAAAACAGGGCAAAGCACAAATTATGGGAGAGAAAAGACAAAAGTTGCAATTATGAAATGTAAATACATAGGGATTATAAAATGGAGTGCAAAGGACAAGTGAAGGGGAAGTGGCCCAGCAGCTTGAGCCTATAGCAGCATTACTAAGGGATGGTTCAGGATCATTTGATCCAGCCCTGAGTAAAGATTTTATTAAAAAGGAAAGTTTTACACCTAATCTTAAAAGTAGCGAGAGTGTCTGTATCCTAAACCCAAACTGGGAGCCATTCCACAGGAGAGGAGCCTAATAACTGAAGTCTCTGCCTCCAATTTTACATTTGGAAAATCTAGAAACCACAAGTAAGCCTGCACTGGGTATGCAGTGCTCTGCTGAGATAAAATGTAACTATTAGGTTTTGAGATATGATGGGGCTGGGAATATTCTGGACTTGTATGAGAGACGAAAGATTTTAAATTCAAATCTGGATTAACAAGGAGCTGATGAAAAAGTAGCTAATATGGGAGAGATGTGATCTCTCTTTCTAGTCCCTGTTAGTACTCTTGGTGAGGAAAGCTGGATCAACTAGAGGCTTTTCGGGGAGCTTTTAGGACAACAGGATAATGAAGAATTAGAATAGTCTAGCTTCGTAGTAACAAACAAATGCATGTAACAAGTAACAAATGCATGAACTAGTTTTACAGCATAACTCTGAGACAGGATATTGCTAATTTTGACAGTATTACACAGATAAAAGAAGGCAGACAGGGCCACAAAATAATTTAAATGACACCAGCAGAGCATTTATGCAGAATATGAATTCTGTTTGCTTTTGTTGAAATTTGGCCCTGCAAGTCAGGATGCTTCAGAAGATCCCATGTCATGGATGTTTGACCTCTAAGCAATTCTGTAAGTAACAAAAGAAACTCAAAAGAATTCACAGTGGACACTGAACAGAGCAGACATTTAACGCTGTTTTGTTTTGTAACTGCAACAAAATTAAAGCTGTAAGAATTGTATGGAAGGGTATGCAGGGGAAAAGAACTGCAGGGAAAATGCCTCCATTGTTTATTAAGACGATTTAAATGTGTTATGTGTATGCACAAACACATCAAGAAACCACACACAAAGTTAAAAAGTAGACACAAACAAAAGCAAAGCAAATATTTCTGAGTCTCCTTGCTGTTCAGAGCAGATTGGGGGGTATGAAATGAGAAACAATATCACACATGGACAAACACTCTTAATTAGTAGTGAGATAGAGTTCACCTGCAGTGGATTTAATTTGCCAGCACAAGGGGAGAGAATATTTAAGCATTGGGTGGATAATCAAGATGGCACAATATTTCAGGCCTGCAGGCACCTGCACACAATTGAGACGCAGCCTTCCTCTTTTGTCTGCTAAGATTAAATGATACTTATGTGGAAAGCGACCTTCAGTCTCTGTTGCTTTAATGACACATGAACAAAATTGGCAATATGTCACTCAGAGGTGGAGATGTGTTAATTTCTTTGTAGTCTTGCCTTAGAATTGCATGTAGATGACCTTATATTTAAATTACTTTTTATCAAAACATCTTATCTTTGACTATTCATGTGGAAAGGTGTTATTTTTCTTCTGTTTGATTATTTACTTTGAAATACATGATAATTGTATTTCAGTTATGAAACCACGACCTTGATAAACAATTAAGAAAATGTATTGACAAAATGAATTCTCTTTATTGGTAACATTTTTTCAGGAAATTCAGTTTCACTAAAAATTGGCAAAGGTTAAAGATACATCAGGTCACAAAACAGTCTTCACTAGAATCGTAACCGCTTTCCACAGTTCCCCTGGTGTAGAAATTCAGCCATCCACCATGGTTTTGCTCATTAAGCAAACCTATAGCCTGACTCATACAAATGTAGGTTTTAATAAGTTCTTCCACAAAGATAAAAATCCACAAAGTTTTAATGTGACTGATTAGTCATGATGGCAGGAGGCAATTTTCTTTTATGAACAATCTCATGACAACATAACAAGTTATTAAGAATTAAATAGATATATAGATGTTTGGTGTATGAAAATAGGCATAATTGCTACTGCAGAAAGGGTTTGATATGTGGGGGAAAAAGCTTATTTTCTTTCTGACTGAGTGTTAGATTAGAAATACAACACTTGTGTCTGGACTCTAAATATGAAGCTGCAAGAAATCATCTGGAACATAATCCCCCATAAAACCTCAACTTGTTCTGTTTGGATGTCAGTGTTTGTATGGAATTAACAAGTAAGATTAAATGTGTTAAAAAGTGGGCTTTAGTAGATTTCTTTTAGCATTCAGCCAAAGCCAAGCTAGCCATTTCCTCCTGCTTTCAGTCACTTTATCAAGCTAAAAGCTGTGGCTCATCTTTTCATCTAAATGAGCAAATAATGTTATTTCTCAAATGTTAAACTATTCCTTAAACACAGTCCTTTGAGATGCTTGAAGATAACCATAAAAAAGTGTTTGTCACGGTCCGGGTGGTACCTCTCCTTCTTCCTTGGCATTTCTTCTGTTTTCACCTTCCAAAAGCTCTGTTTGCTCTGCTTGTGCCTGTAGCACACACTCTGGCTCTTCAGTATCATAGTTAAAATCATAATAATGTGAACAAAACACAAACATCCACTTAATTGCAAATAAACATACTGTGCGCCCTGCAGCTTGGACTATGAAGGAAAATCTGAGGCTGAGGTAACTTCAGGATTAACCCTGGGTTTTTAGTGTTACAAAGGTGGTTTAATTATTTTTTTAGTAAAGCATAGTAGTAATGTACACTGCAGACTAGGGGTGTCACAATATGCTGGTACTGATGATAACAGTAATATTTAAGAACTGGTTCAAAAGCTCTGCACACCTAAATGAACGACAGGTGCGTCGGAGAAAGAAAAACTTACATTAAAAATAAACAAATAAATAAATAAATTATAACCTCCGCACACTGTCTCGTTTACAAGTATTTTACTCAGTCATGATGTTTTGGTCCATCTGACCTTCCTTCGGAGTGATATTTAAAAATGTAAAATACTTATCACATTAAAACTGCAGATATAATAATATCCTAAACCATCCAGGTAAAGTGTAGTTACTTAAGTTGCTGGATGTGCACACACAAACCTTTCTTAATGAAGCTCACCAAAATATAATTCAAGTTTTTAATAATTTTTACAGGAACCTCTGGGGAGTTTGTTCAAATCTGGTACAAATGTTCACTTGGATTTAGAGAATATAGTAAACAAAGGTCAACACCACTATAAACTTAAACACATGGCCATGTCATTGGCTGTCACTGGAGAATTTGCTAATACACTAATTATGAAATTTCACAGGATAGGATAAATCGAGAAGACAGCCAATATAAAGTACAACTTTAGTAGTTGGAAAAGGCATACAGTCATAAGGCTGTAATTGTAGTTTTAATAGGCAAACTGCTGATTTCAGGGTTTGGACCAGAGCTTATATTCCTTGATATTACTGACATCATGACTCCTATTAGTGGGTTTCAACAGCTTTTATGGACCATTATCACATTTTTCAGCCTCCAGTCTTCCAGGGACCTCAGCAGCATTACAACTTTTCGTGTTGTGATGTCAGGATTTTCAGGAAATGTTTGGGATCTTTTTTTTAATTAAAAAATATAAGAGTCACAGAAATCTTTTGTTACTCCATCTATAACCCCATAAAGGTCCCTGACTCCAAAGTTGAGAAACTCTGCTCTGCAGTGTTTTCAGCCAAGCTGTGAGCCATGTGTATTGTTACATTCACAGTGAGTACTCTGATGTTTGGGCCAAAATAACAGATGACCATGTTGACGAGGCTGGAGCTGTCACAATTCCCATTCACCTCTGTGACTATTGGCACAACAAACCACACTTCTCAATCTGCCTCTCCTTCATGACTCAAGTTAACAGTTGGACTCACATAATTATAAGTTATTACAGTAATATTTCCATTCTGCTGCGTAGTAAATAGTGACTGCTAATAAAAAAAAAGCTGATCCCATAAAGCGTCATCAGGGATTCTAATGAGTTGGACTGCAGCCAAGAATATTTTCCCCCATTTGACGCTGTTTCAGTATAGGAGCTTTTAATGAGTGTCATAATTATGCACCCCAAACATAATCTTGAAATGAAACACAAAAAATGGGGAGGGCTGGAGATATCCTCTTCCTCAGCAGCTGCAAGACTGAATGCGAAATTTCAGATCATGATGTTATGAAAATGTATTTTCTTTGGGAAAACATTCATTTCACTCTGTCAAGCAATGATTTAAAATGCAGGGCTAATAGCTTTCATTCATTAATATCATATTATGACACAGTGAGAGACGATAACAAAATCAAACTTGGGTCTCTCATTAATATATAGGGATAGATTGGCTTGTTATGCATAAACCATGAATTAGCTAATTAAGAAAATTACATTAGAGGTTGAAAAGTGAACCAAGCACCTGTTCCTGTGCATGCTATCAGTTAAATCTGCAGAAACAGCAGATTCATCTGGATGATAGATGCAGATTGGAAACTCTCGTCCCATACGGACTAACGCTTGTTCCTCTCACTCTTTCCTTTCTTCAGTTTTTTAGGTAGCTCAGAGAACAAGGCAAGTATGCCAAACATCCAAATGTGTGAAGAATGAATGCCGTGTTGTTTAATCAACTTAATGTAGATTAGCTATTGTAGCTCTGGTTTGTTTCTTAAACTTTTAAATTAAAAAACAACCTTTATGCAGCTTGAATTCACCACTTTCTCATCTGAAACTTGTAGTAAGCTTTGTGGGACAGTAAACTTTAATTAGTTTTGCAAATGGCTGAAGTGAATAACATTTTTTTTGCACAGTGTTGACACAAAAGCTAAGCAACAACTACCTGATAACTTGAACACCAATATTTGAAACTAATTAAAGACCTTGAAACCTTTGGGTTTTTTTTTTGGTAAAAGACAAACAATTTGGGGCAATTCTTATAGCTACAGATGTTCTCAACTTTTTTGGTTTGTTCTCATGCAAATAATTATTACACCTGAAATATCTACCTGTGATAAATCAGATTTATTGATGTAGTGAGATTTATTAATGTAGTGAGGTAAAACAAATAAATAAATCACACCACCTACAATGCAAATCTTAAGCTGGAGCTCTGATGCAAATGTTACATTGCTCTCTCATTATAACTGAATACAATTAAAGTAGCAGACTCTGAACATAGCTTGCATAAATGTCAGTGTTGTTTGTTGTTGTCTAACAGTCAGAAAAATGCAGTGTTGGGTTATAGGATCAGGAGAATAACCTTGGAAACAAGCAGCCTCTTAAATTCTGTCTAATAATGCATTTTATCCTCTTGTAGCCCAGCAACAGAGGGTGAACATTTATACCTTTTCGCTTGAGCTTTCCTCGAGTTTCAGCTGCCATCAGACATCCAAATGTTGGGTCTAAAAAGATGTGTTTTACATGCTTAAAACCTCTTAAGTTTCTTTAGCTTACATTAAAGTTTCATGTTAAAGTGTATTACTAAATGTTACAGTATATTATCTATAAAAGTTTAAACACAGAAACTTGTAGGTGGTTAGATCTGATTCTATTTGACAATGACTTGAATATAGCTGCACTGCCATCACATTATATTTCAAACCCAGACACACTGATTGGTTCACAAAAATACCTTTTCTCATTTAACAATGTCCAATACAAACCGCCAAGAAAGGTACAGACAAAAAAAACCTTGGGAAAAACCTGTTAGCCTTGCTAGAATATTGGATGCTCACCATCACTCATAATAAGAAACTGGCTGGAAAAATATGTTGCAACATCTTTAAAGCAAAACAAAATAATAATAAACTAATAAAATAATAAACAAATAACTTAAACTATTTTGAACTTTTTTTGGCCATTTTAAATGTGAAAAAAGTTCAGTAATGCGATTAAGCCACAGAAAGTTGGATGAAAGCTCATTGGTAATTCCTGTAAGACGTGTAAAACCAATCCATCCCGTACAGACTGGGTCTGTCCTTAAAATGTTTTTATTCATTTTTGCCCGAGGGAGGATAGTTCCACTTAATGTTCCAAAAAAAACCAAAAAAAAACCCAGACTTGCAGTTGCTACACTTTTCTTTCACTATGTATTTTTAAAATGATTTAAAATAATTAATGTGCAAATGCTAGGCTATGTAGTCAATGTAATTACTTATGAACATCCTTGTTATATTTGGATAATGTTAAATGAAAAAACAAACCCATGACTTACACACTTTCGACTTGGTATTCTGCAGAGTAATACACTGATCTGTTAGCTAATGAATTCACCCTCACTAGGGGGTACTGAGCCAGGTGATATCTCAGTCTCTTTCAAGCACATGCAGTTTTGAATTACCTGTCTCACTTCCTCCTGTGAAGAGGTCTTCTTAAGGGCTGAGAAAAGACCAAAGTGTCAGTTATACCTGCAGGGAGCGTTAGTGTCTACAGCTTTTATACAGTTAGTTTATATAGATAGTTATTTATGAAAATAATGAAGGACATCAGTGTCTGTTCGTGGATTACATATGTGTTGATGCAGGAAATATAACTATGAGTCTTTAGTCTATAGCAGCTTTGTGAGGCTCTATTACACATCGATGTCCACCATTATGTTGGAGGTGTAACGTAATGGCTATTGCAATTGCGATTGCAAGACTAACTGTATATCAGTTTTTTCTTAACCTGGTGCATACAGTAAATAGTGAAGTGATGTAATAACAAGAAACATCATATCATGAAAAATGAAGACAGGAGCTTCAAAAACAGCTTTTAAAATTTCTAAGCCATGAAACCCTGACAGAAAGCTGAGGTAATGGGTACCAAAAGCAAATTAAGACCTGTCTACAATTGTATATGACTGATTGATAATATACAAATAAAAAATATTTTGAAATTTTATCTAGTCTGGACTCAAGTCTGTCATTTGCAACCACTGTGATACCCACGACTTTTGTAGAACAAGCCTTCGCACAGAGTGGTCTTTTTCATGGCTCATGAATTTAAAATATGAATCCTGTATTCATTATTTATAAGATGATAGTTCTTGTAGGTCATTCCACTGAACCATTTCACTATAAATATGAACTGGCATTGAATCAAATTTCAATAGTTTCAATTGTTGATCCTGCAGTCTCAATGCCTGTTTGCCTGTACCTCCAGCACAACGGGAGACATGTCGCTACCCCAGAATGCTTAACTGTGTGTGAAAAAATGCTAACATGAAATCTCTTGGAAAAAGGGTTATCTTTCAAGGAGTCTCAACAGACCTTTTTATTCCCAAAGCATCAAATACTGCTGTTCTGTCAAAGCCACTGACATTTTACAGATATGCACAAATTGTGTAGTGGGATCAGTAGTAAAAATAAGCTAGCAATGGCTTTCCATCAGCATATTGGATGTTTAAAAAAAATCCATCTGCATAGTAAAAAGTAGTTTTTACAGCTGCGGGCATTTTGTGGATGAGATAACTCATGTACAAAAAATATTAATGTGTTGATGCTAGAGGCAGAGTTGGGGGACTATCAGAATCATTGGAGTGCTTTGTCTGGGAACAATTAATGTCACATTTTGTGCAAAAATATCAGGTAGTTGAATAAGTAAACTGAATAATTACACTTTTTTATTCGCGAATTTATTCTAGCAGAAATGTCCTCAAAAGGACCTAGAATATCACTAGCAAATTTCGTGGCAATTCACTAAATAGTTTTTGAGAGTTCAGCATGGACCAAAGTGATGGACAGACCAAATTATAGTTTGATTAAAAGAGTAGTGCTATCAGAGGGAAAGAGGTAATAAGATGAGAGAGTGACTTTTGACTGTGTGCATCAGATCCGTGCAGGGCAGTGTGTGTTCAAATCCGGTATAATCATAGCTCTTAGAGCAGGTGATTTAGGGTCTGAAATGTATGAAACCACTTAGTAAGCAGATTAGAGGGTTGGAGGGTTGGTTCTCAATTTTGTAGTTGTTTCAAAACATTAATTAAATTTTGCTGCTCATGAGAACAAAAGAGAATAATACAAAACAATCTGTTTGTGAAGGGCAAGATGAAGTATAAAGTGTAATGGAGTTCTTGCTGGTGTAGGAAACAGAATTATTTTGTTGTGGTCTTACTCTGACCAAAAATCCCTGTTTTTGTAAGTAACACGACAAACATTTTGACTGGCTCTTTCATAATTTAGGTTGCAATATCCTAAAATATGCATTATTTGTCTTGTGCCCACCAGTGAAACTGACATGGCTATCTGTGAGAAAGTAAGCCCAGCATTTAGATACATTCACATTTTATTTAGTTGTTCTTGGGTTTAAGGTGGATTGTTAGCTTCTCAGGTCAAATCTCACATTTGCATGTTCATGGTAAAGTCGTAAACATATATTGTTTATATCAGCTTGTTTATTTCCAAAAAAGTTACACAGGTAGAATGGATTTTATGGCAGCATATGAACCTTAAAGTGAAACAGGTTGTTTATGTGCAGCTGGGTTTAAGAGTACACAGGATGTCAGCTTCAATTGTAATAATTTATCTTATGTGAAAAACAGGCAGCTTCAACAGGTTAATGTTTAATTCAGTACCTAAACTGTTGATGGGGGATATGATAGACATGTATGCACTTGACAGCATTTTTAAAACTTTGAAACTTGCAGGATGGAGAGAGAGTTGGGAAAACTATATCATTATTTTACAGGTTAAGTGGCTGAGGAGTACATCATGAAGAGGAGGTCTGTTGGCTGAGATTTTATGGTACAAGGATAAAGGAAAGTCTTGTATAGATGCTCTAACTTAGATTCTCTACTAGTAGATTAAAAGTAGTTTCTCTACTTTTAAGGACTGGTTCCTTTCATATCTATGAATCCACAAAATCTTTATAAAAAAATACATCAGTGTTTCCAAATTGCTATCACTCAATACAAATGCAGATATATGCACTGAACAATGAAGAGTCTCAGCACAAATAACACAAAAATGTGTGTATGTGTGCAGATCTGAGTTTGTCTGGCATGCAGATCTATGTGTGCGCAAGGCAGTAAAAAGAACTCATACTGCACTTTGGCTGGTGTGGGTGTAAGAACTAAGTTATCTCTGAGCTGAGTGCCATATATTAACATTTCCTGTATATAGGGAGCCACTTACAAATGATGATTGCTCACTATACTGTATGTAATGTGAGACTAGAAAAGATATGCTAGAACCCTGATATGTGTAATTACTTTCATCTTTCTCTTCTCTTCTGTTTTTTTGCTTTGTTTTATTGTGTAACTTGTGCCTGATCTGGTCATGACAGATAAAACTGTGCTGTGAACAGATATCTGATATTTGTGGATGTAGCAGTACCAGGTCATAAGATACTGTCTGTCATAACATTTATCTAAATGTGTTCTCAGCTGTTATTTGAATTGATTAGGACTGATCTGGACATTTTTTAATGGAATTTACTGCAGCTGGCAAACAAAAATCTGTGAATGGAACAAACTCCAAACTGAAAGCAGGGATAAATAACTGTTATGTATTGCGATTTAGGACCCAGACTCGGCAGGCAGGCTGGATTTAGCAAAATGCAAACCTGTTTATTGAGGCCATTTACAAAGTCCATTAAACACAAAGTGCCAAAAGCAGAGCAAATGTAAATCCACAAAAACTCAAAGGAGGATCATAGAGCTCTGACAAAAACACAAAGACAAGGGCAGGCCTTTATATACACAGACACACTGAGGGCTAATCAGGGGATTGCAACACAGCTGGGGAAAACAAGGTACAGGTGAAACTAATCAATGATGAAACAGGAGGAAGTAAAACTAAACACAATACACACGAGTGAACTAGAACTGACTGTCAAAGTAAAACAGGAAATGAACAATATAACAGAAACAAGAATTTAACAGAGGGAAAATGTTGACAAGTACTAAACTACTGCTGGAAAAAAAAAAAAAACCAGAACTAAACTAATAACTAGAGGAGCAAATGGTAACAATTCTACAACTAACAAAGCCAGAACTTACTATGAATATAGATATACAAAGAACCAGTCCAAAGGATAACCTAAAACACAAGATGGAACAACATATACTGAGGAACAGGGGAGGAGTAATAACTAACGCAAAGAACCAAATAATAAACTAGGACTCAAATATAACAAGAACCAAACTTAAACAAGGATAATACAAAAATCCACAGAACAATAAACTCTACAAAACTCAAAAAACCCTAAGTCCAACACTGGGAATAACTTGCCTTTCTGGTGTATAAAATGCCTTAAACCCCACCTTGAAGCAAATTTAAATAATAACTAAATGACATAGTATTATTTCTTTCTTTCTTGTTTAGATTATGAAGGACTGATCTTTCGTATTGAAAGGGTCAAAGCGCTACTCTTGACAAACATGAATGTAAACTTCAGCTTAATTCTACTTAAGATTTTGTAGACAGAAATATTCTGAAATACTCTCATTGTCACACTTCATTAGATACCATATGCTAATACTGAGTCTGACCCTTTTTTCCTTCAGAATTATTATTATTAGTGGTATAGACTCAACAAGGTGCTGGAAATATTCCTCAGAGATTTTGGTCCATATTGATATGATAGCATCACACAATTGCTGCAGATTTGTCAGCTCCATGATGTGAATCCACATCCCAAAGGTGCTCTATTGGATTGAGATCTGATGACTGGGGAGGACATTTGAGTATAGTGAACTCACTGTGTTATCTTGCTGGAAACAGCCATCAGAAGATGGGTACACTGTGGTCATAAAGGGATGAACATGCTCAGCAACAATACTCAGATAGGCTGTGGCATTTAAACAATGCCCAGTAAGTACTAAGGGGTTCAAAGTGTGTCAAGAAAATATCCCCCACACCATTTCACCACCACCAACTTTTGATACAAAGCAGAATGGATCCATGCTTTCATGTTTCTACGCCAAATTCTGACCCTACCATCTGAATGTTGCAGCAGAAATCACAACTCATTAGACAACACAACTTTTTCAAAACTTCTACTAACCTAAAAACATGTTGGTCACGCTAGACAGGAGTCTTGGAGTTGAACAGCTTGGATGGAGGTTGGCGAAGGTTTGAAGCAGTGTGCGACCATAAACCTAAACTTTTGAACTTCATTCCTACAGCTTTTCTCCTCCACCTTGAACCCTTCTGTCTCATCCACAGGTCACTGTGGTATACCTGTCCACGCAGCGTGGTAAGTGGCTAAGACCCGGTCTTCCTGCCATGCTGGTCTATGGCACTGATCCTCAGACTTACAGGAAGGATGACAGCAAGGAGCTGTTTGGGGCTGACCCATGACTACCACTCAGCTCAGTCCAATTTTGATGACCCTGTGAGAACTGTAACCTCAGTTTCCTGTTCTTAGCTGACAGGAGTGGCATCCAGAGTGGTCTTCTGCAGCTGTAGCGCATCTGCTTCAAGGTTCAATGTGTTGTGCCTTCAGAGATTCTCTTCTGCATATGTTGGTTGTAATGTGTGGTTATTAGATTTACTGTTGCTTTCTTATCAGCTTGAAGAAGTCTGGTAATTCTCCTCTGACCTATGGCATCAACAAGGCATTTTCACCCAGAGAACTACCACTCACTGGAAATTTTCTCCTTTTTTGGCCCAGCCACCTTTCTTCCCCATTCTGGAGGTTGGTTTGAACTTCAGCAGGTTGTCTTGACCTGATGGCCAGCCAACATTATAGCCCAAAGGGTTCTGCATGAAAGTTCTAGGCAGACACATAAATTATTGTTTTAAATATTTTTTTCACTTAAGACAGACCTTAAATGTAGGTTAATAACCTAAAGGTTCAAGCTCTATACTTAATGCAAAGGCACAAAAATGGCATTAATCTTCTCATCTCAAAGCAAGTTGCACACTAATCCTTTAGATTAGTGTAACAATATAAAAATAGTAAAATTTGTGGCTTTCCTTCAATGGTGCCAGTACTTTTTGGTACTTATCACCTCATCTTATTCAGGTTTTACTTGTTATTCTTAAAATCAAGAGATTTTTGAGAAGTACTTGTTGTGCTATTTGTCTTTATTGGAGATGTTTTCTTCATTTATATTTTGATGCACATAACAATCATACTACTCGTATTCTCATATGAGTGTCAAAAACGTTTCATGCAAACTTTGCTTATTGTGTTAAGAGTTCTCTATGAACACCAATTTAAATTACTATTTTATAGACTTCCCTTTGAAAATAGATATTTTATAGTTATGTCCAGATAATAAAATAGAAACAAATAACATGTTAAATAGACTGTTTTTGCAAACATTTCTGTTGTTTGTGCATATTAGTGACCTTATTCATTCCAGATTTTTGATAAATGTCTTCATCCAGTGAAAATGTTGGTTTCTATAATTAAGTCCTGCATGAATTAAAACACTGCTTCGTTGGTATTAGCTGTGCAAATGTGACAAAAGCTTTCTGAACAAATCAAAAGTGAAATAAAGGGACCAGCAGCATATTAAGTTTAGGCACGGAAAGTTAAATGCAAAGGTTTGATACAGAAGAAAAAAAATCTAATTTGTAACAGCTATGTTTGTCTTTGCTTCCAAATCAAAGATGTAAAGATGCAAGGAATGCCAGCACAGCATATTGATACTACGCTTTAATCAACACAGTTTGAAAAGGCCTCATCTGAAAAAAACCAACAACAACAAAAAAACCCCAACAAAATCTATATCTTATTCAGGTGAAACCCTTCTAACTTCACTTCCCACATTTGTCTGGAGTCGAGAACAGCAGGATGAGTTTTGTCTATGACACAAGATGTCTTAGAGGAAAATTTAATTACTTTTCCTTATTAGATGCACAATTTTATTCAGCAGCAGTTTGTAATGCGCAGTCCTTTTGGGAAAGCTTTTCCACCCCAAAGGGCTGTGTCTCACTTTCTCTCTGTCTTGTTCTTCCACGTTCTGTTTCTCTGTTATTACACAGAGGTCTCTTGCACAGAAAACTGTGAATCACCTGAAATCTGCCAGAGTTTTCTTTTTTCCTCTTCTCCTTCTTCTGTCCTAGCCCCAGGCTCAAGCTCTATCATGGATTTAGTCACATTTTTCTCTCTGTGTTTTAATTGTTAAGTCTCCTGGTTCTCATTTCTGTCCACATCCATCAATGTGGTGCAGCTTAGTTCATAGTGAGCTCCCTCTCAGTTCTCAGATCCATAAAGTTAGTTGGCAATAACAACTTTGCAATACTGACCTAAAAATACATCGATCAGGCTAGACAGGAGTCTTGGACTTGAACAACTTAGATGGAGATTGGCGAGGTTTGAAGCAGTGTGCGACTGTAAACGTAAACTTTTCAGCTTCATTCCTACGGCTTTTCTCCTCCACCTTGAACCCTTCTGTCTCATCCACGGGTTGCTGCAGTACACCTGTCCACGCGGCATGGTAAGTGGCTGAGACCCGGTCTTCCTGCTATGCTGGTCTACGGCACTGACCTTCAGGCTGACAGGAAGGATGACAGCAAGGAGCTGTTTGGGGCTGACCCATGACCACCACTCAGCTCAGTAACGGCAGGGCACTCACTGCCACCAGAGCCAATTATGGTCCAGGCAGGCAGCTACACACTGTAGACCTGAACCTTCCGCAGGGTGAGTTGCTGCCCCTAATCTCTTAATACCTCAGCTGCACCTGCAAGGTGACCCAGTGCCACCACAAGACAGAATGCACTTACTGTACACACACTTCAGGGAGGGTGAGACAGTGTTCCTCAGTCACAATAAATGCTATGAAGGCACGTACATGCCTATAGAGATCATGGTGGATAAGAGATTGCAATGGTTCAGAATCTGCTTACTGTAGATCGAATATGCAGTACTTGGAAAGTTGTCTGTGGTTTTGCAAAGAAGCTACTCTCTCATACCATCTTGCAATGAATGAGTCATGACACATAAGTGTTTGAGATTATCTCAAGATACAAAAGAAAGTACAGAAAAACTTTTCACAACAATAAATCTCACTGAATACTTGGCACTGTCAGGGTCTCTTGACATTGACATTTTGATGAAAGTTGCCCTATCAGAGAATAAATCTGACTCATAAAACCAGAATGGCTCATATATTTACAGACTTTTGTCACAGATTGCTGACCGTCAATGGCTAACACAATAAAATGAATCCATCAGAAAATTTCTCATATCCCTCTAAATAATTCAGTTTTTCATGCTTTTGCCTGAGTGATAACTGCAGCAGATGTCAGTATGGGGGAGCTTTCTCACCCCAGTGGTTTGCTATAGATAGAAATAGATGACTATTATCAAGTGAAACCTCAAAGGTAGTAAGTCTGCAAGCACACCATATGCATCCCATCTCGATTTGAGCTAAAAGATTCAGTTTGAAGATGCACAGAGAGGGCTATTTGTGTTTCCTATTTTTTCACACTCTCATTGGAGATACAAGTCATCCAAAGGAGCAATATGTGCTTTGTAAACATATCACTCTTTGACAACAGATAGGAGATTGAAGGTTTGTAGCACTCAGAAGAATAGACTGAAACTGATAAACAAATCAAGTTCAGGTCTTAAGACAGCTTGAAAAGCAATTTCTATTTCTGACATCACTAAAGGAAAATGCATTCTGCATACATTTTTTTTTAAGATCATTTCAGGTGGTCAAAAAGTGAAGAGTATCACTTCCCAACTACACTACAGAGATTAATAGTATGTGGCTATTCTAGAGCAGCCAAGAGATAATATATATGTTTTTTTGAGAGTGGAGTGGATTTTTTTGTAGCATTTTTTAAATTTTACACAAAAGCCTTTTTCTAATTTGCTTTGTTTTACAGTGGTATGTATCAGCCAATATTATGTATTCAGCTTCAATCTCCCGGTGGTTAATTATTCTCCTGCTTTTTGAATTATTCTAAAAGTTTTTTTTGTTTATAAACTCTCAGGATACTAAACACAAGAAATAAAGGGAACATTAGAGAGACATTTTTCATATAAATTAGTACCTTTTCCCAAATAGTGCCTCAAAATTGATGTTAATTACCTAATGGATTTCAGTAAAAAAAAAAAAGAAGGGAAAGTGTTAAGGTCAACTCTAATGTTTCAAGAATAAGAAATAATTATAAAGATAATAACATTCATGCTTTTAATGGAGAAGTCATTTGCATTTTTCAAAGAATCCAACTGCCTGTACTAGTTTTACAAAAAAGACAGCAAAATTGATTTTGTCAGCCAGGCTGAATGATTTTTCCTATGTCAATTTATTTATTTATTTATTTTTTGGTCTTTTTTTGCAATTTCAAGCCACTGAATGCACCAACAATCCATCCAAATAGAAATTAATATAATCACCAGCCCATTAGAAGCTCCTGACAATGCATTAATAGAAGCTGATAAACCCATTCTAATTCCATTTTTTCCATCACTGATAAAATCATGCCACTTGCTCATGGTAATTAATTACTGATATCTGGCAGATTGTAAGTGATGTCTATGCCAAAGAGTTAAGTGTCTGCAGTTTCTGTCATCTCATCTGCCCATTGGCTCCTTCCCCCATTTAGTTTTAAATTTAAAACCCAACTGCATGGAAAAACAGCAAGTTTGTGGGATTTATGCACACTGTTGTGGAGACAAAGAGGTTTATAGCTCTCATTACAGAACAGCACAGATTTCTTTGGTTTATATCATATTCTGGCATAATAATGTCCTAGAAGAGTCCAAAGTATGCTTCCAATTGTATTTGCTAAATCATTACATGTCACACAACTTGATGGAAAGTCACTATGACCGGAGACAGAAGTCTGTTATAAATAAACTGAGGCAAAAAGTTGTGGATACAGGTGTGTAAAACACATGGTCAAGATGATACTGTTCTGTTTGCTGTCAATTTTGCCACTTGGTCATGTTAAAACAAAAAAAATGTGATGGGCTGTTTCTTAAAAGGAGTACCACTTGGGGGTTTTGCAATGTTTGGAAAATCATTTTTTCCCTATATTTCCATACTTTTTCCCCATCGCTATAACATTTGGCAAGAGAGCAAACAAACAAAAAAACTGTACTTCAGTTCCACTCAGTTAATCTGATCTGTCATTATACTTGTGTATATGGAAACATCATCAGCTTTCTAAAATGTCCCAAAATGTCAAACTATTGCTTCAGTGAGCTCTTCAGGTTGCCTACATCCTCTCCACTGATCCCCAGTTCTTCTGTCTGTGACTAATTCCTCCAGCACTGCCAGATGGATCCTGCAACTTACACTAACAAAGAAAGTATACTCTGTAACAAATGTTCACTTTAGATATGCCAAGGGAGTTGTTTCTGTGAAAACTAAATTATGAGCCAAAATTAATATTTACTTGATTTGCATACAGATCTTACAACCCAATATCCATGTTCTACTTGGTATAAAAAAAAAGAAAAAAAAGAAAAACTGTGGCTATCATCCTCCCTTCAAGAAATACCTGTAGAGAATGTATGTTTCCTGATTTGGAAAATTGAAAAGGTGGCTTTAGCTTACACTGGAGGCCACATCATGAGGGAAAGTTGCATCAATATGGTAGCAATTAGAGGTATGAATAAATAAAATAAAATGTAGCTGCACAGGGATTGGTATCAGTATTGGTGTGCTGTCACTTTCTGAATCATAATCATAGATCCAAGAGCCAGTAAGCCAGTAAGATCTTAGGCCAGTAGGTGCAGAGTAAAACCTCTTATCACCTCCTTGTGATGAGTTTGGGGCTTTAGGACGGATATTTTGAGACTCTGGGGCTGAGCTTGATGTTTCTGAAACCAGACTCAGTGAACTGAAGGTCTCATGAAACCCTGGTTTTGTTAGCGGCTGCTTGGTTCTTGTGCTGAGAGATTTGACTGCAGTATTGTCATGCTAACAGACTGGGGAACTCTGAAGGAGCGTGTTCCAGGTTTTGAGGCTAGATGTGTGAGTGCAGTTGGCATGGCAGTGGGATGAGTTTGATTTTCATCCTTACCCTGAATTGCCCACAGTGCCTGAGGATCAGCTTGACTTAATTGCAAGACACAGAGCAACAGACTGTAAGGGAGGCTAGTCACACAGCGCAAAGGAAAGCCCAGACTCGGTGAAAAACATCTCTTATACAACTTCAGGATAAAAGTTACAGGGTAAGGTTTCTGCAGTCTGTTTCATGGGCTTATGCTTTAGTTTTTGGTGACTGATTTCAAGATGGTGGGTGGTAGAGTTGCTTGAAGTTTGTTGGACATCTGCAGAGTCATGAGGAAAGTTTCCCCGTTAACACCCATGAGATTTAAAGCTAGAAGTCCGGTGTAGTATAACAGCTTTCACTATAGGTATGTTCTCATTTAGAGTGCTAACTGTGGGTTTTGATGGATACATAGGCTGTATGAGGTGTAAACAGAGAGGTGGATGCATTGTAGGAAATACAGCATAACAGAACAATTTACACATTAAACATTTTTAAAGGTGACTAGAGGAGACTCCATAATATGAGATTACAGAAGCAGCAAGTGCCATATTCAGGAGGAGGGCAGACAAATATCATGCATAGGCAATAATTTATAAGAGTAATGTGAGAGGCCAAATAGTAAATCCCTATATTCAGGGAACATCAGTCACAAAAATAAAAGAAACTGAAGAGCAAATTTGATATTTAGTTGTTAAACCACTGTTACATATATCAAGATCTCTTGGACACAGTAATAAAGCAAAAGTTTGACATTCTGGAAAATACATTTATTTGCTCTCTTGCTGTGAGTCAGATAAGAAGATCAATGTCACGCTCATAGCTGTCTGTTAAATATAAAGCTACAATGAGCAGCTGGGTCGCTAAGCGAAGCATAAAGATTGAAAACAGAAGAAAACTGTCTGGCTCTGTTCTAAAGTAATAAAGAAAAAGAAATGAAAGAAATAAAAAAACAAATACAAAACCCCACACAAATCTATTTTAAGCTACTGGGGCTATTGTGAAGTTTTGGGTTGAAGTAGCCAAATTGGAATAAGCACTTCAGAGTTTAAACAATGTGGAAACTTTCTGTTTTTCTCTATTCTGTCTTTGTGCTTTGAAAGCATAAAGCTTACTAATTAGAGCATTTCATCTCTTTTGAGTTCTTTTGTTGGTCGTCCTGCCTCACAGCAACAACAAGATTCAGTAAATCAGTACTCCTATCCAAGAAACAGTTCAGCTTCTAACCCACAAAAACGCACCAAGTACATGTGTTTTTAAAAGGCTGTATTCAAAAGTGAGCTTTAGACATATTGGTAGATGGATTTTTTTAACCTTCAGATAAACCCAGAGTAACTGTTCCCCCTGATTCCAGTGTCTAGGGTAAGCTAATCTGAATGACTCTACATTTAAATGTAGGATATCATAGTGGTATAACTGCTGAGGATTGTTTTTTTTGTTTTTTTTATTAAAGCAATAACCTGTCCCAAAAATATCAAGCTATTCTTTTAAGGCAAGAATATGTGACACTCAGAGGACCAAAGAATGAATAAAACAATCTTCCTTTTACAAATAAAAAGTTGAAATATTGAGCAATCAAACCCCTGATAGCATCAATACACTCAACAGATTTGTTGCTACAGCTTTTGGTGGCTACTGTTACACCACATTCTACTATTAACTATAACTTTGCAGATGTCAAATGTAGACTTGGTGGGCACTTAGTAAAAACCACAGTGTTGCATAAAAAATATAATTTAAGTGCAGGGCTGCCATTCAGAAATGCAGCTGAGTGGATGGAATACAAAACCTTAACCATGAAGCAATGGTGCAAAGTAGTATAGTCTAATGAGCCCTTTTTTATCCTTCTGCCTCAAATAAGAACAGATTTACCTTAAGAGAATGCTAAATAGAGCCTTCAACCCATTTTGGCTGTTGCCAGCTATTTCACATGATGGTCTGTACTGTAATGATATGAGCACTAATCTCTTGGGAGTCATTAGATCTGATAATTACACCGGTCCAATAACAGCCAAGGATTATTGGGCTATTTTACACAACCAACTGTTGATGATAATGTCCCAATACATCCTGCCAAACAATTCAAAGTACGCTTTTATCATCTCTCAAGATCACATTAAATAGCGTCCATGGCCACTCCAATCACTAGATGTGAATTTATTTGTACTGTATGTGAATACGCAGCACAAAGTATTATCACACCAACACAAGACCATGTTTCACTATTTTTTACATGTACTGGACGTACTTTTTCCATGCTAGTATAGACCCATAAAAGCAAAAGAAGTGTCAAAGGTTAGGATTAAGAGAATCTGTCTCAGACAGTTCTTGCTATATGTCTTTTCTTTATCAAAAAATAATCCCAGGAGTCTCACACTGATATATTTGTATCAAGGGCAAACAATGGGACTCTCTGCAGAGGGACAAAGCACACAGCAGGCTTCACAATGGAAGTCTTTAGAATTTCCCAGCATGTGCCTGTCCATGCGTGTCTTACACACAGCTTGGTGGTTAGATACCACCTTCAGAGAAACCTGATACAGTGCTTACTGTTGTTATTTTGTTCCTTTTTTCGACTTGTCCTTTTTCATGTAGTTGAGACTTGGGAACATAAAGATAAAAAACAAGTGAAACAAAAAATCTTGATACAAGAAAATGTCAAAAATAAGTCAGAAATCCTTTTGTTTGCGTAGGTAAGTAGAATCTAATAGGTTAAACAAATGTGATATATAATTTCTAACACAGTTAAGGTGTTTGGTAGGTGCAGGTATAAAGAAAATCCTCCACAATGGCCATTTTGCCAGTTTAAAATGTTTCTTTCTAAATAAACTCAATATATATGTGCAAATGTGTATATTTCAGTGCAACTTTCTATCTATTATGAGCCATTATGAGCTATTCTTCATACTGTACAAAATGTGGCTGTCCTAGTTTAGTTCATTTGTCAACAATATTATGTTTTAACAGGTTTCACAGAAGTAAGGGACATTGTATCCAAGTACAGTACTAGTCATGTAATGCCAATTTGTTAAGTACCTGTACGTAATATAATACTATTATTGTTTATTTCACTTGCAAGGTATCATTGTTCCCCTTTGTAAATGCTAAAATCACTGCAGTTGCTTTAAAATGTATTGTGTAAAAGCAGATATTGACTTTAAACTTTGCAATCATGCAGACCACGAACAACTTTTGAAGAAAGAGTTGTTTGTTGTTGAGCTTACGTAAAATGCTCACAACTTTAACCTGAATGGTGAAGTGTGAAAGTGTTTGGGGAGGACTGTAGTCCAGTTCCAGTCGCACAAAATTATACCGGGCTGAAAACTGAATACATTGCTGTTTTAGTTCCTTAATTTATGAATATTATGGTTTCTAACATTTCACTTTCTCTCACACAGTGGAACATAAATCACTTAAAAATGCTGCTGCTATGGTAGCAGGAACGGTATGTGTATGATTTCTTGGATTTTTGTCAGCATCACACGGAGCTGACATGCCCTGCCTTTTTGAAAGCAGTGATTACAGTCAAATGTTGAAAGGTTGACAGCCAAAACAGACAATTATATTAACTGGCCCCTGGTCCTCTTGTCAGTTTCCACAAGTGGCCCTCAGGCTAAACTGTTAGAGAATCTCTGGTGTAATAAAGCAAGAATGGATGTCCTGATTAGAGTTTTAAGGGCCTCAGTCTGTTTCTGTATATGTGTCACTGTAATTTTTCTCTGCTCTACAGCAGTGCAATGACTACAAGTGAGCTGTCAAATGCTTTGTCATTTAGGAGATTTCTTGAGCATTCAAGTGAATACCTAAGCTTAGTTCAGTGCCTATAATGAATGATCTGTCAATTATTGAGACCCAGAAGATTCTTTGTTTGCCCTCATATCTCATTTAAAGTCCTTGAATCCAATGTATTGCTTCTTGGATATCACCGCTAAAAAGTAATTGGGGGACTAGTTAGCAACACAGAGGCTTATATAGAAAGCTGTGTTGCTCTCTAGCACAAGCGGCAAGGCAACTTGTCCCATAGACTCCCACTCTCATTCAATTAATTTTGACCTTGAGAGCTGAGTAGGAGATGAGGCCAACTTAAGACTGACTCATGCTTCTTGCTGTCTTGTCACAGTTATAAATCTCATCAGATTAAAATCCTTCTGTGGACACACCGCAAGCTACATTGTCTTAGTTTAAGAACTTTATGTGTACCCTTTTACCAGGAAAGTCCTGAGATGAGAGGAGAGACAAAATGTTTTACATAAACACAAACTTTTTTCTCTGCTGCTTGCTCTGATCCCTTCTATAAAGCTTTAGGCCTAGTCTCCATTAATGTAACAATGAGCAGTTTGAAGACAAGCTGGGACTGATTCCTGCCATTTGCCAGATCATGAGATGCTACTTTGTCTTCTTTTGGTATATCGATCAAAGGACAAAGAGTGAGCTCCAAATTCTTTCCACACTGTCAACTGCTCATAGCTCCACTTTACATATTCACTATTTAATTTTTAACACAAATGTGGTGCTAGAAAAAAAAGAAGGGAATGCAAGTACCCCACTATCCTTCATTTCCAGTTTCTCCAAAGTCAAAAACAAACTGGCAGAATATGCAGAATCAAAGGGGAAAAGGACCCCGCTATAATGCTGCCATATGTGCATTTATTTGCACAGTGACTTTTTTTTTGGTAATCTGTGTTGTAATATTAGCAAACGAATAATGCAGACTCTTTTGTTTTCTGCTCTGTTTGAATTATTGATAGAACATGTTGTTGAGGTGTACATTTAAATGCAGCATATTGATCTGACATAGTGAAAATACCACACTCTTTCTCTTTGGCTTCTAATTAATAGAAGAACTACATCAGGCCCAAGTTGATGAGTAACTGAGGAGTCGTATTTTCTCAAGAGAAACGCCTCCTCTTATTTTGTGTAAAATAGTCTTGTTCTGAATATGAAATATGAAATGGAATATAAAAGTTTAATATGAAAGGCTGCATAAGTAGATCCATGTTATCCGTGCACACTTTGTTTCTTTTTGTATACATCACATAGGTGAACTCTTTCAAAAATAAGCACATTTCCTTCCAAGGGTGAGCGTGATATCAAGTGTGATATCCATTTCTTGTCTGAATGCTAAATTTCAAGCTCCAAGACGGTTCCCATGGTACCTATATATCTTTAATGCAACACTGTAATTTTTACTTGTTATCTCAAGTTCAAGTTCAAGTTCAAGTGAGCCTTATTGTCTTTTCAGCTACATACATGTTATACAGTACATAGTGAAACGAAACAATGTTTCTCTGGAACCAGGTGCTACATATAACATTTGTGACAAAGTTACAGACTGTACATAAAGTGAGACGTGTGCACATGTATCTGTACACATTAGAGGTCTTATTTTATGCTATGCTGCAACTGTTTCATTTCACACAGCCTTTTCTGCTAAGTCGATTTCTTTATACTTTTGGTGAGCTCAGGTTTGGTGCCATGGGTGAAGTGAAAATTTTAGACTATATTGGATTTTTCTCGTCAAATAAAAATAAATTTGTTGGTGTTTAAAATGTAAACAGTTATTGGTTGTATATGTCTTGTGTATATGTGATGAAAAATAGAATATGCCTTCTCTCAGCTGAATAGTTTTACTCTACACAACATTGATTATTCATTATATTGTTGTGTAGGTCGACACATGCAGAACAGTGCATTCAATTTGTGAACATGATGGAATGCATTAGGTTTCAAGGGTTTGAGAATTTGTGGCCAAACAAACAAGAGAAACAGGATGTTCAGTGATTCCGGCACTATTTTGTTACTGTTGTAAACTGTTGTACTTAGCAGACCCCAGTTTTCATTCTACAGCACATGGTTTTTTAACAGTCTGCAAGTTTGTTTCTTTTTTGTTCTGTACAGTATTGTATAAATTTGTGTTTTTTGTTTACTACATTTTACTGTGTGACCATTGTAAGAAAAAGAAAAAAAAAAACCCCACAGATTAAATGCATTAGGGTGCTGTTCTGCTTTACAAAATCTAAAACCTTGTTTTTTTTTTTTAAATTGCTGCCTGAAGAGCTTTTACATTCATACACAACAGTGGTGAGTTATCCTCAGAAAAATAATAGCCTGCTACAACAAGCAATCAATGTCAGTGTAAAGATGTACTGCAGGACAAGACAGGAAATTAGAAGATAAAGAAGACACTTGTAGAATCGACTGTGATTCTCTCAGAATATCTAAATACTTTAACCGGCTTGTTCACACAGCATCAGAGGAACTTTCTATTTTGTTGGGAATGACAAAGTTCTTTTGGTATATGAAGTTATAGGCTTTAACGTGTTAACTATAGTGTTTGATGAACAAATGGACTGTTTTGGGAAATGCATCCCCATGGCTTGAGAGCTTTTAAAAGGTGTCTTGAGAATTTGTGCCAAAGCATTGGGAAAAATGGAAATACTGTAATATCTTAGTGGTTTTTTGGATAACACCCATGAAATGTGTGATTACAGCTGGACACTGAATATGACTTTGGCAAATAAATCCGTAATCTTGAAAATTCAGGGATGGACCAAAGCTTTAATGCTCTTATGCATACTAGCCACTTTTAGATGATTTATTTACTTATTGTCCTTATCTGTGCAGTTCCTTTTGTTTGAATTTTAATTAATCTTTAATAATTCCCTACCAAATAAAACCCCTTTCTCGTCCTATAATAATCTGGTGCTATAACAAGCCTAGACAGAATATTATTGGGGTAAGCAATTCCAAATGTCCCCCTCTTGTTTTGGTTATTCTTCAGTGCACATTCCTGGCATATCATTAAGTAGCAAATGTATTTTTGTTGCAGTATGACAGGTTGTTTAATAAAAACTACTGTGGCCATAATGGCAGGGTATTTGCAGGGAACCAATCCACGGAGGAACTTTGCTGATAAGTGCAGACGTAAAAGCAAACATGCTCTCAGCAGCTGTTTCATCTTCTGTTTAAATTTTTTGGACCTGCAGTTTATCACACAAAGTAAACTATTAAGCTCTCACAGTGATGAATATGTATATATTTTCTTCTTTATAAACAAAATTGGGCAATTCCAACCAATTCACAGTGTATAGTGCAATATGTGGATTAACTTCATACATATTTAATGAGTTTGTGAACTCTATTTTAATTGGATTTGTGACCATGTCAGATATGCAGCTATCCACATTTTGTTGTTTTGCCATGAACTATGAGGTAGTTCCTGTAACACTGAAGAGCAGTTTTGGTGTGAAGAGATAAGCGTGATGTGAATCAGTCTTCTACCACTTTTGTTTTTTCTCCTCAAAATCTGATTGAAATTTGTACCAGTGTGTTTGTATACTGAAGATTATTGCATATACTAAAACTACACATTCTCTGAATGTTTTAGGATTTGTTGTTGTATAACCATAGAAAAATGAAAAACCTTTAAAAATGAAAGAAGTAGTCAAGTTCCCTCATTCATTATCTTTCATTCATGCTGTTCAAGCCACAGGTTTTGACAGGCTCTAAAAACTATAGAGCACTGTGCTACCTGCAGTATGAGGGATTTTGGTCAGTAGGTAGTGCTTTTATGCTGCCTGATCTGTTATCTCAAACATATCATGCTCCAAATTGGGTTAGGTGTGCAGCACAAGTTAACACAGTGATGTGCCCTATAAGAAGTAAACCAGCTATGTGACACTGAAAACAGATGGTTAAAGCTGAATCTACTACGAAAGCTCCAAATCAAGCTTTGTAGTAAAGGTCTCATTCTCTACAGAATTCAACACAGACTAAACTTAAAAAAAAGGTCAGGTTGCAGTTCACAGAAAAAAAGAAAGAAAAAAAATGCTGCGCTGTGGAACAAAGATCCATGGACTTGTGAAATAAGAAGAAAGCCTCTATCAAACTGATGTCGAGAGGGAAGTGTGGAGGTAAAAAAGGAACAGCATAAGACTTCATCTGTCAAACATGAAGCTGGTTCTGTTATGGCTTGGACATATAAGGCTGCCAGTGGAACTGACACATTGACATTTATTGATAATTTCACTGCTGACAGAAGCAACAGGATGAATATAGAGTAATATAGGTGCATTGTGTGCTTCAAAACACCTCATTCTCCAGGACAATGATTATATTAAAAGGATCTGTAAAAAGGCAGGGATGCTGTGTGTTTGGAATTTGTATCAATCAAATAATCTTAGCTTTTTTTTCATTGTAGACCAATAGAAAAAGCATTAGAAAAAAAATATGGAAGTTGGAATAAAGTGAAAAAAGCTTTTGCAAAAAACATCAAACCTTCTGGTGAAACTGTGGACTACCCCATCGAAGATACACCAAGAGTTCCCTTTGCTGCAGAGGATAAGTTCACTGGAGTTACCAGCCTCAGAAATCGCCAATTAATGACACCTCTCATTAGAGCCCACATCAGTGCTTCCCAGAGTTCAAGTGGAAGGCGCATCTCAGCATCAGCTGCTCACAAGAAACTGAACTGATTCAGGCCTTCACGATCACATTGCTGCAAAGAAACCAATACTGAGGGAGGCCAATAAGCAGACGACAACTGCTTGGGCTAGTTGAGTGTGCCAAGAAAGAGAAGAGTGTGCAAAGCTGTTATCAAACTAAAAGAGGGCTACTTGGAAGAACCTAGATTTTTTAGATTCTAATTATGCCTTGGAGGAGAGACTCTACTGCAACCTGTAAATTTCAATGTTGATAACAAATCCTCAAATCCTTATGCAGTCACTGAGTGCATTTAATAAATAGCCCTTTATATAAACTTCTGCAAACTCCAACTTTTCTATGTTATTTTTTGGCTTTGTGTGCCTATGCTTTATACTTATTACGCATTAAATTAAATTAAATTAAATTAAATTAAATAAAAATGAAGGGGATAAATTGAGATGTGTCTGTTTTTTGCTAGCTGAAATTAGATTGTCATTTAATATCACACTGCATTAAAATTTAAACCTTGCTAACCAAGAGGCTAAAACAACTCCCCATATCTGCAATCTAGTGAAACTGTGTTCACACCAGGGTTAAAAAAAAAAAAAAAAAAAAAAAAAAAAAAACAAAAAAAAAAAAAAAAAAAAAAAAATAA
>VUQS01043672.1:0-14860 GCA_015108495.1 Heterochromis multidens
TTGAGAGGTTCTGCAAAGAATGGTAGAAACTGCCCAAAAATAGGTGTGCCGAGCTTGTAGCATCATACTCAAAAAGACTTGAGGCTGTAATTGCTGCCAAAGGTTCTTCAACAAAGTACTGAGCAAAGGCTGTGAATACTTAATAAATTGGCAAGAATTTCAAGCAAACTTTTTCCACTTTATCATTATGGGGTATTGTGTGTAGAATTTTGAGGTGAAAAATGAATTTAATCCATTTTGGAATAAGGCTGTAACGTGACAAAATGTGGAACAAGTGAAGCGCTGTGAACAGTTTCCGGATGCACTGTACACATGCAACAGGGTCTGTCGCAAAAATCTTAGTGTTCCCACCTCTTACACGCAATGTTGTCACTCCGCTCTCTTTGCAAATACTGACAGTACTTTTTTTATGCCAAAACCCAGTTTGCGCTGGCACAATTGTAAATAGCAGGCCCAAAAGGTACAATTTTTACTTTGAAGGTAGTCTCCGTTTCGCACTCTTTACAGATTCACAACAACAAATATTTAATTTTCCCTAGCCACCAGTGGTTGCCAGGTGCTCGCCAACTGGTCGTCAACTTGATTTTAAGCCTGTGTGACTGGAATCTAATCAAAATAATGCTCAGTGATTAATCAATAGATAAAATATTGATCCTGTGTCGTTACAATGGGAACTTACCCCAAAACTTTGCTCATTCCCTGCCAGAAAATGTCAGTTGACTATAACTTTTAGCTTCACTTTGCTGAACAAATTTAAAAGACGAGATGTGGCATGACTTGGAATAACAATGAGTGAATTCTGTGTTAGCAGTGCTAATTGGGATGATGCTGGTGATAGTAATGTTTCATAAACAGTACAATGTTGTCATTATGTGAAGGCTACCCTGTGGGCTGCTGAAGCTCTCCATGTTGGCTGGGGTCAGCTCCTGTTGCTTGAGGCTCAGCAGCTCAGTCGTAGGTCAGACCTTACTGAGGCATCCGGTAGGCAGCTTTTCACTTAGTATTAAAGTCAAAAGTGACACACACACACACACACACACACACACACACATACACATGCTTAGTCTGTTTCTTGCTGTTCCACCACAGAGAAGATTAGAAGAGTGTTTAAAGGACTTGTAGCCTGTACTGAAGAGCAGCCCTGGGCCATGATTAAAAACACTGAGATGCTTTTTAGACACACTGAGACACATTGAGCCTTGTTTGGAAAAAAGTGCAGCGAAAGCAACAACAAATGTTACAAGTAACGTCCAAATCTCTGAAGCCAATTGGGAACGTTAGACCGAACCACAGCCAGTGCATGGCTCTCACCAAAATCTCTTCAAATAACTCTGTGGACAATATGTAATTCTGAGGAACAAGAAAACATTTGTGTCCTCTGCTCTCAAAAGCAAGTAGCAAGCACTCACTTCTTTGTTCTGGAAGTTCCAAGTTTCCATTTATATGTAGTAACCAAGAGAACATCCCATATAAAATGAAACTCAGCTGACATGGACAAGAAAAAAAAAGATGGAAGCTGTGTAGTGGAGAAGAAATAAAGGAGAAAGAAGTCAGTGAGACAGAGGGAATAAAAGAGAGAAAGAGAGAGGAGCCAGACATCCTTCTCAGCCTGAGGGGCTGTCAGTCTTGTACAGAACAATGATGAGATTGCAATGCAGTTAAACACGTTTTATCTAACACACCCAAACACATGCACATGCAAGCAGACAAAAAAAATATTTTCTAGCAGTTTCTTTTATGCAGGATAAAAGAAAAAAGCAAACAAACAAACAAACAAACAAACAAACAAAAGACTTAACCAACAGCAGATGGATCATAAATGTTAGATCTGAAATGCTGAAAAACTCTAACCTGGAATCACTGCACTCAATAGTCGGCACTCTACAGACATCCACCAAGAGAGAAAATGAACAAGAAAGGTGAAGAGAAGAGAAGTTATATTCAGTGAGTCTCTCACAGTTCTCCACCTTGTGATCTCTAATATAATATGCATCGTTTACACCCAGTTGTTTATGCCCTATTTGTGGACTCCTCCACTTTGCCTCTGGACATGCTGATGAACATTCCTCCCAACATTAAGGAAAATGAATCTGGAATAGATTTGTCAAGAGTTTGCTAGAGGAGCTCATAGCGAGGCCTCGCATTGCATGGTGTGAGCACTCCTCAGTGTAGTGTTAGGAGACAGATGCAGAAAAGCTCAGCTCAGCTGGGAAGAAGCACTTAGCATGCAAATAACATCTTAATCATGATCATCAATCAAGCAATGCATCTGTATTTATATAGCACATGTCGCACAAAGGATGCTATTTGGAATGATTCAGAGTGCACAAAAAGAGCTTGTGTTTTAATATGAGCCCATCACTAAGCTTATTCACACACACACACACACACACACACACACACACACACATAATGCAAAGCAGGAGTGGCGATCAGACACACACCAGACTGTCTTGTGATATCCGGAGTAACTGATTTCAATGTTTCCATCCAGCTTATATAATTGTGTGGATAGGAACCTGTTTATATAACCTTCAGCAGAGGATGAGTGGCTGTGTGTGTACATACTCAGGTAGTCTAGACATCCTCAGCCATTTGTGATGTTGATGGAATGATCCATCAACTCTGACAGTCAGTCTGTTGGCTGTAAGGGCCTGCAGGCTGTAGAAGCCACTTCTTCTGTTGCTGGAAAAGTGTCTTAGAGTTACAAAGCTTGTGTAATACTCAGACTGAGCATATCTGATGTATGCAGCATGTAATGTGCTGTAAGGGAATTGTGCCATTCTTGAAAATTCTGGGGGAATTTCAACATCCATTTTAGCTGATTTCCTTTCCAAGATCATGATAGTGATTTCAACAAATATCAATCAGAGTTTGGGCAGTTAGGAATAAGTACAGAGGTATACACTCATCCAAGCACAAAACAGATAAGAATACACACACATACACACACACACATTTTCACAAGTATTCATCTTCTCAAATGGAGAGCACATGCAAGTGCCGATCAGCTTTCATTCGCTTCCCTAGCTGTTTCTGTTGTTCTTTCTCCTTCTCTCAAAAGCTCTGTTCTCAATTAAAGCTGTCCTCGGGAAACTCAATCTCTCCACTCATGCTGCCCCAGAAACACACACACACACACTCAGAAAGAGAGGGAGAGGGAGAGAGACAAGAGAAACACGAACACATCTCACTCATGCTCTGACATGTCCTCTGTCTGTCTTCTTTTCTCGCAAACCGCCAACTTGAATTAAGTTATAAGGAAAGTAAGACTGAAAAGCAAACTTACCAGACCAGGGGGGTAGGAACACCACACAGAATGGTGGTTTTTAAGGGTAAGTCAGTGGAGAAATGAGCCGAGGAGGAGTGTAGTTGTTGAGTTTGTCAGTCAGAAGTCGCTCTCGGAGCAACGTTTGAGCTCAGCCTGTTGCATTCCGCCTACCTCTCCTTTTCCCGTCTCTCTCTCTCTCTCTCTTTCACCAACATACACCCTCTCCCTCACTCTCTTTCTCTATCTCTCTCCTCCTGAAATCATTGTGTACTTTGATTCACAAACCCTGCCTTTGTCACGTGATCTAACACTTCAAATATACAGCACATTTTTTACCAGCCACAGAATGCCCGAAGGCAGGGAAAACAGGGTCCAGAAAGCTTAGGTTTCAACTTGCTGAACCCCCCCACCTCTTACCCCCACCCCTCTCTTTCTTTGTCTCAAAGTCTGTGTCTCTCTTTACCTTCACTCCATCTACTGCATACTGTCAGTCGACACTCTTTTTGTTAGATTTCAACTGTGTGACCGTTTGTTTTGAATTTCTAAATTTGTTCCTCCTTTCCTCGCCATCCAAAGATAGACCTAAACCAACACACATACGCACAAAAGAGCAGCGCATACATGTACATACAGCCACCCTCATGAAACAGTGACTAACTCACAGACATACACAAACACACACGCCGCAGAGGGCTACACACCTTTGGGGATATCATGTCGGTTTTTGGCATTTGCTCCATGTTTACAATGCCTTGACTTTGGGACTGTGGCCAGCCAATGTGGGAGTCCAGGGGCCTCAAGCCAATCAAGGGCTACTCACTGGGTTATTGTGACTAAATATTCCTGATGGGACAGAAATACATCCTAGCATCCCTATGACTCAGGATGATGAAAACAATATTTTAAAACCTTCAAATGCAACATTGTAGTGCCAATTCTCTGATTTTAATTCAACATTTGCATTAAAAGTAAAAAGAATGTAATAGAATTAATAATGCAGATGCATTGTGTACAAGTATACAAATTAAACCTCCTCACACCAATGTAAATTGTAATCGTGCAACACATTTAAAGTGATGCAAATACGCAAAATCTACAAAATGTCACAGGAACCCTGGTATACACATATTAGTTTTCATTAAATCTCAAAAATGCAAATGCTGTGAGCTGTTTTCCATCTTGCCTAGCTTGAGAAATACAAAGGCCCATTCTCTTAGCAGTTACCACACCTTTAACTCAGTTGAAGTGGACTCTTTTCCTCCTACAGGATTTTCCTAAGCAAATCAGCCCTGTCGTTTTCTGGTAAGGAAACATTTAACAGAGATACACTTGATCCATGATGAGATCAAACCTGGCCAGTCGGGCCTTGAGGGACAGAGCTAACTGCCTCTTCATGTCAGAGATAAAACTGTCTGCTACTGTCTGCCTGACTGGCCTCAGTGGTGAGCCAGCTCATTACAGGCCCATCCACAACAGCAACAGTGAGCAGCACGGTGCAGGTCGACTTCCAACACAGAAGCTTTAATCTCAGGTTGACTAACCAATTGTAATCAGCCAAGTACACTTAAGTAGATTAATTAAACACGAGTAATTCAGTGCCATGCAAAATATGTGTGAATAAGTGTACCTTAGTAAATAAGAACATAAGAATATTAGCTTTCCATATTTATATATTTACTTAAGTCAAATGAGATTTAAAGTCTAGCCAAAGAGTTTTCATGAAATAGTTACTCTAAAAACGAAATAGTTCCTCCATATTCTAACTTTTTAGATGATCCTATTTTACAATAAACATGCCAACATGAGCATGACAAAAAGAAAGGAACAAAGCACTGAATAATTATACAATCTTATCACAGTCAATTTTACACTAACTCAGTTAATGACCTATATTTATTTTTAGTAAGACTCTGACTTTTGGTTTATGAAATGTTAATATTAAATGTGAGGAAAAAAAAAGTTTACCTTTTGTTTGTGTAGTACAGTAGGTTCAGGCTGGTCATTTAACCGGATATCTACCTGATATCTGTATGTGGCATGCATTGTGCTCCTCCTCTAATCTGCACTGATTGGTTGCCATTAAATAGGTGTGGTTAGATGGCGGAGAACAACAGTTTTGTGATCGATCATGTCGTGTTTTGATTCTTGTGTTTAATTTTTCTTTTTCTTTTTTTCTCAAACAAAGTTCAAAGACTTTGATGCTAAATAAATTATATTTCAGTTCGGTATGAACTGCTTATATCTCCATGCTTACTTTATGAAGAGTGTGTGTGTCAGTGACTCCCCACCTAACCGGAAACAGCTAAAGAAATATGTTTTGGATTAGTCAGTACATCATGAGTTCCTTTCATACATGATATGAAAACAACAGATCTAAGCCACGGTGAAAAATGAATAAAGGAATATGTAAAGAGCTCTGCAAAGATATGTTTTGTGTGTTTAAACAGTAGAATGAATGAAATACCTGGAATGGATTTTCTAGGATTTAATATACAAATATAAGACATTTTTTCTGTTGCTGTCCACTGTACCACACCAACACTTCTATTTTGAACTTAACCCATTTCAACCCATCGGTCACAACAGTGACCGTACAAAAAAGTTTTATTTATAAGGCTCTAAAATGTTGTTGAGTGATTTTTCAATGCATTTTTCAGTAAATACTTTAATAATACAATGTTTGGAAAACATGTGTGCAGTGTCACATGTTTAGAGTATATTGTCACATGACCAGAGCTGTTTAAAGTATGTTAAAATAAACAGAGGGCAAATATTTTGGTACACATGATCTTTATGGTGTCTAGTAATGTTATATGCATTTGCAATTACTCAAACTTGTTTAGTGTGTTTGCAGCATGAGTAAATATGTTAGTGACCAGTAGGATAACACATGGTATCTAGGTGCATACATATTTATATACAACATTTTTTTCATACCTAAATTTTTACTTTTTTCTTTTCTTTTAGATTCACTTTGAGCGAAGTTCTTGAGGTCATGGTCCAAACAAGGCATACAACATTGCAGTTATCCCCCAGAATGAAAAAGATGGCATTCATTGATCTTCTATTCTAAATGTTACGTTTATGTTCTACTGTATGTTACGGTAATTACAGTGTGTAGGATTGATTGTAGTTCAAAAGAGTTGTGCACAAACCAATCAAGCACTTTGTTCTGAAGCCTACCCTTTTATATGGCCTCTAATCTACATTGACATGGAATATCTTTTTTTTTTTCAATGATGCTTTTACTTGAATGTGTATTCTACAGGGGACATTGTTCCTAAATACTTTATTTTTCAATGTGAGGGAATTACATGAGAGAAATGAACAAGTTCTACTGAATGTTGCATATATGTAGTGATGTAGTAACTCTACAATTAATATTGCACTACAGTACAATTTAAAATGTGCCAAGTTAAATATATATGTTTTAATACACTTTGTACTAAAGTAACACAGTTACAAGTTATATTTAAATAAAGAGACAATGTTAACATATTTTGATCTTTAATATTTGACTTTGGTCTTAGACTTCATATCAGTGTTGGAAGACCCAAGTTCATGACCAAACACACTATTTCAGTGATTGCTGTTAGAATATAGAGGCATTTCATCGTTATTTTAACAAAAATAAGCACTTTTAGCACCTTCAGTTCAGAATACAACAAATCATCCAACAAATCATTTTATTGTGACCGGTCATAAACGCACTTTTTCTCCTACTTTTCCACATTTAAAAAAAAAAAAAACAAAACTATTCTTGATTATTCCGAAGGGTTACCAATGCCACATGATTTAAATATTTTAATGTCTGGAAAAAAATTGGGATTAAATGGGTTAATTCATGGCTGAAACTGTTGTTAATGCAGTATTAATTTCTGCTGTTTTATTAAAAATAACAATAAAAAAAACTAAATAAAAATATGATCCCTCACTGTTTTAGGGAATAATTTACATATATATAAAGTATATATTTGTGACTAGTTTTTTAGGCTTAAACCTCAAAACCAATATAAGAAAGGAAGAAAGCATTCAGAGACATTGATGATTTTGGTCTTTTAATGTCAGTTGCTGACAAAATGTACCGACTTCAGAGACCTTGCTGGACCTGACAGAAGTTACACATTAGTCTTCGGCTCACAGAATAAAATTCTAGCTCTTCCTCCCACTCTGCGATAAAAGTGTTAAAGTGAATCTTTTGGATTTGCCCACTCCGAGTGGTCACAGAGCTTGGCAGTGAACCGTGGCCTTTACTAATTGTAAACTCAATGAAGCATTCTTAACAGATGCTGGTGGAACGGCTCCATTAGGCCTTACAGGCGGCTGTCATCCACATATCAAACCCATGAAAAGCCAAACTGTCATTATCACACAGCTCAAACCACATCTATCCACTTGCCAATTTAATTCTTATTAAATGCACATTATAAGTGGAGATGGATGGTCTTGGTCGAGTGGAGATATGATACTGTTTAGGAAGGACTTTTGGTAGGACACAGAGTCACAAGACTAAGAAGTCGTATAAGGGTTTTTAAAATGGCAACCAAAAAGTATTTATGAACAGAAAAATAGAGCCAAAATGATGTCAGTGATTGAAATATGGAACTTTTACAGCTGTGGAATATAATTTGAATGGATTTAATAGATAAAAGGTGGTTTAGCATGTGTGTAGACCCTCTGCAGAGAGCATTTGTACAGGGAAAACAAAGCTGTGACAATCCTGTGTTGCTCTGCCAGCTTGAGTGAGAGCAACTGCACGTGATACAACAAATAGGCTTTAGGCTGTGTGATGCAGAGGTTATACCAAATGACTCCCAGACCACAGTCCCTTATCTCCATGCAGCTTTATTTATTTATTTATTTATTTTTTCTATAAATGAGGGATTAATTATTGCCTCCAAAAAAGAAGAGGAAGCTGCATTCAGAAGATAAATCTACTGTCGTTGCTTTCCCCCTGAGGGATGAGGGGAAAAATGGGCGTAGGATGGTTTAGTAAAGCAGTTAAGTAAATAAAGCAGCAAAACAACATTTAACTCATAATTTTTTCTTTAATTACAAAAAACAAATAGAAACGATAACCTCTCCATTTTCTTTAAGTAGAGAGTGATGAATGTTTTGCTATTTTTTCTTTTTTCTGTTTCAACCATTTAAACCAAATCAAACTTATAATAAACTTTTACATTTATAACATTCATGAAATTAAACTCTGTGCCATTATGTCTCTTCCTGTCCTGTTTGTAATCCCTTCACATTGGGTGACCCAGAGTTACCTTTAAAAGGCCTTCACACAGGTTACAACACCAGTGGTATTTCAAACATTTGTGATAGTAGGTGTACTGCAAGCCTCCCATGTGTGTAACAACAAGCCAGCTGCTCCTGAGGGATACTTCTGCAGACAATCTCCCTTGAATATTCATTAGGCACTGTTGCTGACACACACACACACACACACACACACACACACACCTACACATCTGCATATACACACATGCAGATGATCATCGTATACAACAATGGTCCTCTGATCAAAGAGAGCTTATCATCTGCTTGTAGAGCTGCAGAGTTCTGTTGAAATAACCAATCAGTTAAAGCTTTCAGAGTTCGGGTCTTTTTCTGCACGTCTCAGCACACCATCTCCTTTGTCTCGTAACACTTTAACGAAAGCGCATTTGATTTCCTTCTCCTCACCAAATGTTGATTTGAAAATCTGTTCACAGAGAGCCTTCTGATTGCATTAACAATAAATGTGAAAGTGTGTCTGATTTATCTCTAGTGTACTGTTTGATTCTGCCAGGAAGATTTCTGTCTGATTATTAGCTTCTTGAAATGAGTGGTCAAATCATTCCTCAAGATGTTCCATTTGATATGTGTGGGTTGGCATTAATGCATATGTGATCATTGTCAACTTCTGACAAGTGAGAATGATATTTGACCTGAATTATCCACTTTTAGCGCGCCTGAATTACAGTGATAATCACAGATCTGATTTGTCAATTGACCTCCCCTCTTGTCAGACCTTAGCAGATCTGCTAACGATGACACTCACACCAGGCAGTTTGCACAAAACTGTGGTGTTTTTCTTTAATGAAATTCACCCACAGACTGCAAATTATTTATATCTTGTTTTGTAAATTTCAGGTTGAGAAACAAAGTGAAAGATGAGGTCAAACGCTTGAAAATGTATCATGTCATGTGACGCATCCCTTTTTGAAATATTTCTGATAATTTGCAGATGGGAAATTGTATTAGTTTAAATTGTTTTCCCTTTTGTTATGGAAAGAAGAATTTAAGGTTTTTAATTTAGTACAAAACTGATAACCTTTTTTTCTGAGAATTTAATTCATAAGATAAACTAAAACGAATGAAGGTACATAGCAATGCCACAATAGAATTCAAGGTGATCACAACTGCTTTTCTTAATCGGTAAGGAAATGTTCAATAGCCTCTTTTCAAGCTGATTTGATTGCTGATGGTCTGCTCGATTGTTAGATAAACTATTTTAGGCGACTGAAAGTACCAGTTGAAGTAAAACTATGCAGTTACTATACTGGCAGCATTATCAGACTAAGTGGACTACAGGCAATTAAGAATTGCCAATTATGCCTTTTAAACTGTAGGAAAATGCTTTTGGACATTGGGAGCACATGGACTAATTATCTTGAGTTTCTATACTCGATACAATCATCCCTTAGCCCATTAGTTAACACTAATGTATATAGTCACAGTACAAAACACAGTCAATATATGAATCCTAACAATTTGGGTAGCAGTTACACAGTTTAATAGCTTGCTATTACATGCGATAGATAAGAGTGTTAATTAATACTGAAGTGCCTGATGCTTCTGAAGGCCCCGGTTTTGTGCCGAGTTGGTGGTACACAGGTGCTTTATTTTTTTGAACACCTAAAAACAAAGACTACTTGTTTGTACTGTTAGTGGATCTTTAGCTTTAGTTTTGCCACAAAGAGCTTCTTTGCAGTGGAGAAAAACCAAGGGTTTAAAACAATTTACTGTCCACTGCAGCTGTTTTCTGTATTTCTCCACACGTGTGTGTGTGTGTGTGTGTGTGTGTGTATATATATATATATATATATATATATATCTGCACTTTCTCTTTGTGGTGAGGTTTGCTCTGGTCATTGCCTTTCCAGTTCAAAACAACTTTTAAACTACCTACGCATCGTGTATCAGGTATGTTTTAAGCACTGTTAGATTGCTTTATGAAAGCATGCATGAAAGCATATCTACATAGCCCATGACGATAAGTCAAGCTTGAAAAAGAAGCCTGAGCATGCAGCATTTTCACCTTTCCAACTAATGTAAGGAGAACTATAAGCTCTGTATTTTTGGTGTTCAACAACAGGTAAGACTTACTGACAGATTTATTTTATATCAAGGTATATAAATGTTTTTGAACCCTTTAACATTTTCTGAATTTCTGCAAAAGACCTAAAATTTCATTAGATTTTGAGAACCCAACTAAACAAATGAGACTTGTTCATTAAGGGATTGAATGAGTTCAGATCAGGAGTTACCCACTTGTGGAGCAAAAATGGCACCTATATGTTTACAGTAATTGTTGACCAATCTTGCACTCTTTGCCACTCCAAAAGATTAGCTTTATTCTTCTTTCTTTGGCAGAACAACTTGTGTACTTAGGGTCATTTTCATACTTTTTGTTCTTTTATTTAATTGTTTTCTCTTTTTATACTTTTAGGATGTTAAAATCAGGTGACAATTTAGGTCATCTGATAATCTAAAAGGGTGTACAAACTTTTTTCTGCAACTGTAAAAGTTACAAATAAGTACATGGAAAGTAAGAAAATATACTCAAAGTGGTGTCTGGAGAAAATGCGCACACAAACAGCCTAACCTTCACAAGCATCTGTGTGTGTTTGAGGAGCTGACACTTTCCTTTCCATGGGTTGTGCACATGTTTCTGAACTGAATGCAGCAGAGGCTAATCCAACATAAACATTGCTCTGGTGTTTTACATTACTGCAGGCGTTTGTGGCTACTCTTGACTGATTCTCCACCGCTTGCAACAGCAGGCTTTTTATTATTGTTTATTTGCTTTAATTCAGTTTTATTTTCTCAGTCCAGTCACCTAATGGTTTTCAGCATTCTCCCAGAGCAGTGCCCTCCTGAAGTGTTTCAAAGTAATTCGGTTCCACCTGAGGAGACGCACATGCTTGCTCAAATGCACAATCAATATTAATTGACTTTGAGTGGGGTTGGGAGGTGGGGGCAAAAAACGTATTCAAGTAGATGTTGTAGCCTGGAGATAACAGTTTAGGTAGGCTGAAATGTTTGGTCAGAGCTGCCGTGGTCACTGTCGGGGTTATTGATGACCTCAAGAAGCTCTTTGTCTCTGCATTCCTATTTTATTCATTTGCTCGCTCCCCTAGAAGAACATCACTGCCATGGCTTCATCAATCTTAAAAGTTCCTTTCAGCTTCTTTTTCTTCAGGCCCATATCAATAATCTGAAATGACCTGAATAAATGTTAGCCATAGCTAAGCATTCAGTATTTTCAAGGGTCATGTTTCCAGTATCTAGTAGATAGATACCACAATCATATGTTCATTAAACTTTAATAGCTCTTTCAAGGTTGTATTCTGGTCAGTCTTTAAAAGTATGTAGGTGGCAGCAGAAATCACATATCTTGCACACTCCACTTCACGATAACAATTTTTCATTCTACTTCAACTAAAATATGCAACTTACTCTACATAATGTGACAAACACAGATTAGACAATGTGATAATTAGCAAATACATGTGGCATCTGTTTTATTGTAAGTTATTGATACATCAGGTTTGGTTTCTTTTTTACCCATTCAGAAGCAAACGAGAAAAGTCTTATAGATTTGGGATGTTTTTCTTAAAAAAACAATCAATGTTCAGCAAAAAATATCATCTGATAGCAGCTTCAGTAGTTCACAATGCACTGCAGCTAAAACAAGATGTTGTGTTTTGAGTAACAGGCAGCCATGACCTGTATTGTTTTTTTTCCCATTCTCAGTCACTTTAAACTATTGATCTGCCTTTCATGGCCATGTTCATACCCTTTCTTTTCTGGGAGCTGTTGCAAGCCATTCTGTGAAAGGCATGACTTCACTTACTACAACCCAGTTCTGAGTGTAAGGCAAGCACATCATAATAAAACATCTAATTAAACTGAATATCACTTGATTAAATGTAATCCTGTAAGAATATTCACAGGTGAAGCTATATTTTCCTATTCAGTACCTTGCACAAGGACACTTTACTTTGAGGAGTAGCTAAAGATTTCACTTAGTCACTTTCTCAGCTTTGAATCCTGCAGCAATGTTAAAGAATGATGTGCTTGTTTCAGGCCCACATTTCTAACCTTTAGACCTGAGATTTCTAGGATTTCAGAATTGGCAGGATTTTCCAACTTGGCATGACACACAGCCTCTGGCAACACTGCCAGCTTCACTGTAGCAAACCACAGACTGAGAAATTCTAAAGAAATTATAGTTTAGAATTGCCTCCAGTTATAATTACTATCTCATACAGGTCTCTATGCAGGCAAATATTTGCTAGTAAGTGATGTAATTATCAAGGGTAACACCTATTAGTTTACCTGAATTGTATGTTAACCTAAAACTATTTACACTAATTACAAATGTGATGCCATTAACACAGTTAGCGCCATATGTATTTCTTCTCTGGTCACTGACTTGTCAAGTTATCTGAAAGGGCAAACAAATCAATTAAATATCATTCTGCTTTATATTTCGTTTGATAATGAATCTAATATTCCATGCTTCTAACAAATTACAGCTTTTGCCCTCATCCATTACTGACAAAGAAAAACAATCATTGTCTTAGGTTATCTGCCAGCTCGCATGCATTGAACTAACACTTGGCAGTTATTGCATATGAGCAATCATCATTTAACCTTTTATTATAAAATCATCTTATAAATGCTCCAATTTTACCATGTGTAACCAGCATATTTATTCTTTTTACAATATTAATGATATTTTTTCTTATTCCAAGCAAACACTTGGAACTCAGATTGCCTACAAACCCTATCTTGACAAATTCCCATTTAGAGCGGCACAACATGTTGTCAGTAGTCGAAGCTGCTGATTGATAGGACTTATCCATTCAAAGGCCTCTCAGCACACCCAGCATGAAGACAGGTGAGGTTAAAATCCTGTCACTCAGCAGTTCTGCTCCCATTACTTATTCAACCCTCCTGCATTTGGCTGGTGCACTAGAGAGGGGGATGAACACAATTAATGAAGCTATCTCTTTGGGATTAAACAGTACAGCACACACAGCTTTCACCACAGATGTCTGTACCTTAAATGGATTCCCGCTGTATAATATTCCAGCATCCTAAAAACTCAGCTCTTGTTATCTCAGTGGAAGAATGCCTGGAGGATAAACAGTTTCTTCTGCCCTTGAGGCAAAGCTTATTTTTCTGCATTTGTTTCAAGATGACTCAGTCAGCACATGATGCAGAGCCAGTACATAACACTCAGAATTGGTGGGGTAGAAACTCGCCGATATTGCAACAATCACAGGGATGTATGAGTTAGGTGAGATGTAGCCTTGTGTTCACACTGTTGGTCGAGATAAGACAAGGCCAATTTCATATTTTTACCTTGTCGACAGCAGCTGGCAAGTTTTATTCCAGCTGTATGGTCTGGCTATTGCTCATGTGTCAGACGTGAATTCCTTTTGGCAAGATTCACAAACTTACACTTTACTTTCTTTTACGTATGGCTTCTTCACAAACTTCTGCTTTATAAATTTATGAATTTTATAATACTGACACCTATGTGCTCTTTTCAAACAATTCTTTTAAACACACAAACTCTCAACAAAATGGGTAAAAAAAATATCAGCTCCAAATGATTTATTTATACTTAGATCATGTATGAACACTGCAGTATTCAGACTTACTCATTGCATCCATATACCATCAACTGTATGTTTCTATAAGAAGGAATCTACAATAGCAACTATATTTTAGGGAAGATGTATCTGTGTCCAGATTATTTTTTTACCAAATGTGCTAATAATGAATGTTCAGAAATATTTGTCGTGGTGAGTTAATACAAAACATTTTTGTGACTTAAATGTGTTTATTTACATCCAAGCAAAATCCAAATCTTACACTAATTTTAACCAAAGTCCTTTTTCTGCCTAAACCATTCCATAGACATGAGCCTGGGTTCAAATCCAGGCCTCTTCTGTAGGAGTTGTGAGTGTCAGGGGGCAACTGTGTGGAAGCAGGAAGTGTCATGGTTCTGGGTCTTTGACCCAGCATTTTGAGTTTGTCTGGACTTGTTGTTTATTCCTTTGAAAACGTACAAAATAATTATGTTTTAGTTTCTGTGTATATTATTCTTGTGCTACTGAGTCGGTTATAGTTTTTGGTCTCTTGTTTTGTTATGTTAGTTCTCCTTTGTGTCCAGTCTGTCTCTCTCGTCTGTGTCCTGTCTTTGTGTCTCTGTGTTTCATTCTTTTGTCTCCCCAGTCTGTTACATCTACATGTCTGTTTATCCCCAGTCCCAGTGTCAAGTACACGTGTCTTAGTCTGAGTCTC
>VUQS01043677.1:0-16853 GCA_015108495.1 Heterochromis multidens
CTCTGTCAATCAGATAAGTATGCACCTGCCTGAACAGAAAGCAGACTCCGTAATAAAACATTCACCTGGTAAAAACAAACCAAAGAAAAGAAAAAAGAAAGAAAAAACACATAAATATTTAAATCCTAGTTCCAATGTAAGGATGTAGTTTTAGGATAGTTTTTTTTTTTTTTTTGAGGATGGGTTGAGTATTTGTATTTTAATGGTTCGTGACACATGGGAAAATTACACTCTGAACATTGCTAAAGAGCACAAAGGCTTACAAAGGAATTAAATACACAGACATGTAGAAACATAGAAGACGCTGAGTGCGATTTGCTGGGATTTGATTAATTTCAGTTTTATTTATATAGCAATCAGGCAATGCCCTATATTAGGGGAAGAAGAAGTCAACAGTAAGAGACCTCTAGCAGAACCAGGCTCAGAGATGGGAAGCCATCTAATGCAACAGATTAGAGGGTTACGGGAAAGAGAAGGGAGAAAAGGAGATTCTCATCTCTGGTCTACATATGCAGTTCAGTGAAAAATAAAGTACACCCTACACAGGAATTAAAAGGGTCAGTAACAGCGAGGTGCTGCCGCTAGTCAAATGCACTTAAGTGATCATCAGCACAGTGTTGGGTGTAATGAGTTCCAAATTAACGTGATACTGTAATCACATTACATTTTTCAGTAATGCAGTTATGCAACGCATTATTGTACTAAATTCAGTAATCACATTACAGTTACAATTATGTTGTTACTTGCGTTATCAAAGTTCTTCAGTTAGCTGTATGACTAATAGACAGAAAGAAAAAAAAAAACATCCAACATTCCTTTTTTCTTCCTGCACTTGTGCAACAATCAGCTGAGCTAACAAAGCTGGAGAAGAACCCAGAGTGATGTTATAGCTGAGTCTATGCTGACCCCAGCCCAGCAGCCAGACTCTGAACTTCAATGGGTAACAAAGTCAGTGATGAGCAGTCAGGCTTGTAGCCTCCATTGCTACCTGTTCATGTTTCTAAAGTAGAATCACTGAAGCGATCGCTTTAAAGTCTCTTTGGGCTGCTTTTTTGTTGTAATTTGCTGTTGATTTTGTGTTCATATGTTAGCACTGAAAGAAAGATCATATCTGTGTCCTCATTAGGATAGGGATTTGTGTCACTGTATTGCACTAGCCTCAGGTTTATATAGTTTTATATAGTATACAGTTAACTGAATTATGTGACAATGCGTTTCAGGTCATGTTACGGTGTAACGTGAAAGTAATGTAGCTAGTAGTGTAACAAGTTACTTTTTTCTGATGAGTAATTAAGTAACGTACTGCATTACTTTTAAGGAAAGTAATGGGTAATATGTCATACATTACTTTTTTTGAGTAGTGACCTCAGCACTGATCATCATTAAGTGTGAGCACCTCTATAAAAGCAGAAGTTTTGTGAGTTTGCAAGTCTGGAGCATTCAGGTGTGTGTTAACACAATGCCGCAAGAGTGGAAGTTCCAGCAAATTCACTGCAAGGTCAGACCATGCAATTCTCAGAGAAACTGCAAAAAACCCAAGAGCTACATCTCAGATTCTACAGGCCAGAGTTAGCATGTTAAATGTTAAAATTCATGACAGCACAATTAGAACAAGACTGAAGTACGGCTTGTTTGGAAAGGTTGCCAGGAAATTGGCATGTAACTGGGCATGCAACAGGACAATAAGCCCAAGCTCACCAGCAAATCTAGAACAGGATGGCTGAAAAATGAAAGAATCAAGGTGCTGCAATGGCCCAGTCAAAGTCCAGACTTCAACCCAATTGAAATGTTGCAAAGGGACCTTAAGAGAGCTGTGCATAAACGAATGCCCGCATTGAACTGAAGCCATGTTATAAAGAAGAGTGGGCCAAGATTTATCCACAATAATGTGAGAGACTGATAAAGTCATACAGAAAATTATTACTTCAACTCTACAGGCCACTGAATCGTGCAATAAGAAGTGTAGACACACCTGCCTGTCCGTCTGCCTGCTCTTAGAGGTGAAGATATTCCTGAATGTATTCCTCACAGACTGCAGAGAGCCGTTATAATGTGAAAACTTTCTTTTTCACATTACTGTACTGCCATTGCTGTAAAAAGGAAAATGGCCACTGACATTTCTCTCAAGTTATTGCCGTGTAACAATAGAGATGACGCTGCAGGGGGGGAGGTCCTGTTTTATATTAATATTGAATTTAAATGTCATGCCTGTTTTAATGGACCTGTGTGAAAGGGAGGTTTAATTACTGCATGTTTAAAAACAATTTAACCTCTTCTCTTGTGTTTGATTGCATCTATCATGACTTCAAGCGGAAAGGGCAAAAGATTAGACTGAGAATGTTGCACAAATTCATCATTGTAATTTTTAAACGTACTGGTTAAGTTTAAGAAATTTCAGTGTCTGAATTATATGAATAAATATGTTTCAAAAACATAGCTCCTATTTTTTTTTTTTTTTTTTACAAGTCGCACCCTGCAAAGATGTGACATACAGAGTGGAGTGGAGATGTAAAGTATATTTAATGCAGATTTTGCATGAGAACACTAGACATGCAATAAGGAGTGCAGACACACCTGAGACTGCCCCTCTGTCTGTCTGCTCTTAGAGGTGAAGATATTCCTGAGTGTTTTGCTCACAGACTGCAGAGAACCTTTTTCTGAAAGAGGAGTGAAGAAGGAGACTCAGTGGGTAAAAGGTCAATAAATTATACAAATGCAGCTTTGGAGAAAATAACTCAACAGCAAATGGAGACTTTTAGAGACCGCAAGAAACCCAAGAAAAAAACCCTTGTTGCCTAGAAACCATTTCATTGGGAGATTGTCTGTCTCTTGTTGTGTTTGATGGGCTACTGAGCAGTTTGCTGTGCCACAACAGGCACAGACACCATCTGGATACTTGCAGTGAACAAGCTGCCAAACCTTCGCTCACTGCTGTTAGGGTTGCAAAGTTATTAATTCCAAAAATTTGACATCTGTTGAGGGCAGCAATGAACATGTTGAAGTCAACTTGGTAACCTAGCAAAAACAATAGACAGTTTTAACTTTAACCTTTAAAAAGCTAGAAGAACATATGTATTGCTGCGGGGTATGACTGACTTTAGCAGGGAGTTTTCTGGTTTATTTCCATCAGGAGTTCTCAGCATCATATGATGAAGGAAAGAGACAAATGTGTTACAGGTAAAATTAGGCTTGCCTTTAGTTTTTTCAAAAAAACAAACAGTTATCTTTTATATATATGTCTTTCTTGTGGACTTAACAAATGTGCATTCAGTTTTTTGTCTGCATACAAAAACTTTTGGAGCCACCCAAAGAGCTTTTGGCCTTTCCTCAAAGAAAAATCAAGACTGTAAAAAGTATATTTAATATATTTAAAAATATATTGTTTTGTTTTTAGTTGGTTTTTTTAGTTGGGTTTCAAGGCATAAAATATTGTTTTTATCAAATTACCAGAAACAACAGGAAAATGCATAGACTTGTATTCAGTAAACAAACATAGACTCTTTGCCAGAATTATATGCTCATGCTGAAGTGCAGTCACCTCCCAAAGGACAGCTTTGAGGCTGTGCATTTTCTCCTGTGCGAATCATTTGCAAAACGGTTTAAAAATATAAACACATTGCATTTTACTTAGCTTAAATCCATCTTCTTTAATCCCTATATATCCCTATACATATGTGTGTGTATATATATATAAATATAAGATACAATAAATATTATTTTGAATTGTGAAACATACAAAGCAGCTCTATTATGGTTCAAAAATAAAAATGGGGAGCTGAGCACAATAGAGAAAAAGCTTAAATAGCATCATTAAAATCTAAAATCATCGGCTTGAAAGGAGTATGAACTCTAAATTGCAACCAACAAATCAGAAAGCAACACATACTTTGGCTTCTTGTATTAACCATTGTTCTCAATCACTCATTCTGTCAGCAGTTCCACTACTAAAAGCTGCACAGGCCTCTTATTTCTTTCGTCATTGTCCTATTTTATGTTTTTATTGATTTCAATTTCAAGTGTTTATTATTTATAAGAATTTTCTTCAGTCAGCTATTAATATAGATGGTATTCCACTTTATTTTCCATTTAGCTTGACTGATTGTTTGTTTGCTGCTCTGTATTCACATCTGTGTTTTCTACAGACTGCTTTGAACAAATTCCCGCAAGTGGTATGATTAAACTTTTATTGGAATGTGCTTATGAGATGCCAAAATGAAGCTACCATTTTACAATTATGTGTAAAATTGAAGTTCTTGTTGCATATTTCCCAAAATTGTAGCTTCTATGATTCTATGGTCATTTTAACAGTGCAATTTTCAATCCTGATTCTGGTTTGAATGAGAAAAACACAGTCTCACAGTCATTTTAATGGCCACATCTTGTTTATCTGGGGATGCTGCATGAGCCTGCATGAGCCTTCCAAATAAACATGATATGAACAAATGAATTCAAAATATGACCATCTTTGTGAGTGTTAAAAGAGTAAGTAGCTTAAGTAGTCTCCACATGGTGTCTTTAACTTCCTTAAACTGCTTTATTGCTGAAAAATGTGTGGGTCAGAGGGCTGTTCTTCTTGACCTCTGTATGTTTGGATTAGCATTAATGCTGCCACTGCTGTTTACACGTTGTGTAACATCACATTGTTCCTTATGATTTGATTAATTCTGATGGGTCCCCCTTTCATACTTCATGAGCACCAATAAGACATGTTTGTGTCCTCTGGGCAGTAATCTGCTTAGCACATATGAGAACCTGGTGAGCCTCATACACCATCTGGGATGTGACTAAATGCTTAGTCATATCAGATGATTTTTTTTTTTTTCCAAGGAGAAGAAGGGGAGACATAGTGAAGAATAAATCCCATTACATCATCCTAGTGAGCAAAACTTGTCTGAAAGAATCAATATTACTGTGACAGGCCCCATAAGGCTTTCATTTCCCAGCCTCGCCTCCATGTCACACAACTCCACAAGTGTAACCGAGCTAAGGAAGAGAGATCAGAAATTGTAATTGTCCTCCACAGTCTGATTTGTGTCTACATCAAATTGGCCTTTAGCCTGGCTCTGAACTCCAACAGAAACTTGAGTAACACTTTACAATAAGGACACAAAAACTAGCTTAAAGAAAGCATTAACTAGCGAACATGATATGTTAAAATGTTTGAATGTGTACTGCTTTTCTTTTGGCCACATCAAATTCCTCAACAGGGATTTGCATTTCCCAAAAGTATCCATGCTTTTTTCACATTTGGGGTATGGTAATATATTCCTGCAGAAGTACCTTCTCTCTGAAGCAGCTGAAAGGGCTTGAAATTTATACACAGTAAGTTTAAGAGATAATGTATGACTACTACACCTCTGCCGATATTAAATATTTATATTGTCTTATAAATATGTAATCCTCTCAACTCACCAGGAGCAGGAGCAGTGTGGTTTGAGGAAGGCTCCTGAGGCTTCTGAGGAGGCAGGGGGCCATTCCTCTCCTCCTGCACCGGACTACCCTGCAGACGACAACTACATGTTATTAAGTAAATTAGCATTAACAAAGAACCTGCAGAACAAATGGTAAAGGTTAAACTATGCTTTAATGCAAGGTAAAATAACAATGCTTTAAAGGTACTTTTTGTAATTGCCCTTTGGAAAATGTAATTAATTAATTATTTAATTAAAATCTTCACCACCAGGAGGCACCATTTTACCTCTGGGTGCATTGAAATGTTTTCAGATGTGTGCTGCTGTTTTTTTAACCTCTTATATTTCTTTTGAGCCCTACACAGATTACCTCAAAAGGCCTGGCCTTTTTCCAGACAGCCATTGTAAATGAAAATGTGTTTTTAATCACTTGCCTGGTTAAAATAAAGGTTACATTTACCCTCTACACCATCTTCTGGTACTGCAGAAGTTCAAATTCAGTCGATATCTCTTCAGCACAATGCACAGATGTTTTGGACATTAAGTCAAAGCCGGTTGTTTCTTCACATTCTGCTGATAGCTTTAGTGAATTTTGGAAGTAAAACTGTTTTAAAACACAGGAATTTGCAATAAATACCTTTAAGCTGAATTCCATTAGTAAATTAACCCTCAAGTGACCAAGCTACTTTACCAATCAAAAATAACAGAACGGGGTAAATTAAGATCCCCTTATATTTCAAACAGGCTCTGTGTGTGTTTATCATACTTATACTGTTTCCTTTGTGTGTGACAGATATTTTAAAATGCTGTAATGTCATTCATTCATTAATTATGGTTAAAAAAGGATTAACCTGACTCATCTCTGTTGATTAAGCTGTTACTTTTGTCATTTTCTTAATGCTACTGCAGCAGTGAATCTTTCTATTCTATATTTACTACAAAACATCACATTGTAGAGATTACAAGTGGAAAATTACAATAAAATTAAAGCCTGTATTCTTAAAAACATTCATATATTTCCACACAACGTTCCATATCTTTGCCATGCTAATGGGCCTGCACCACCTGCGGCTCACAATCCATCACAGTTCACAGGTTATTGGCTGTAAAATGACAAATATGACCCTCACCTTGAGCACAATTTGGGTAAAGACCCATTAGGTGATTAATGTGTGCAAGTCTCACTAAAATCTGACCAATACTTCAGGAGGAGTAAACTATATTTCAGGTTAAAGTTGTAGGAGAAGTAGTATCACAAATTCATGCTAGGAAATATTTTAATGATTACAAATTTCACAGCAACATGTTTAAATATACGGCTAGGGTCACTCTGTCACTTGAATGTTAAACCAATTAAAACTGAGGAAAACAGCTACACGGTAAAAAGGAAAACCCATACACAAACATTAAGACAAATCCATTACTAAATTAAAGAATATAGGTCAAAGTGAGAAAAAAAACCCCTCATAGATGTACCAAATCAGAAGCCCACCTTCTCGTCATCCTCTTCTTCCTCCTCATCTACGAAGGCGAAGGACTCCCAGCTGTGCTTCTGAGACTGGTTCTGCTCCTGTAGGCTGGGACCCTGAACTCGCATCCAGGCAAACACATTAACACAGAGAGGTGCTGTAACTGTGCCAAAACTAAATGCAATTTAACTCCTTAACACTGATGCTTTTTTAGCACCTGCTCTTGATTTTTAGTCATGTCACCTCATTTGAATGAGGTTAGCAAATCCAAGAGAGAATCACTACTGAAAAAAGAAAAAAGACAGACAGTAGGAGCTGCTTTGTCTATAAAATCTTTTAAATTCTGGTTATCGCCTCCCTAGTCTGCATGTATCTGTTCTCTCCATGTTACAAGGTCCACACACAAAATTAGAAAAACATACTGGATTGAAATTTGACCAATTAAAGGTAGTCTGTTTGGACAGTGCTGCAACACTTCAAGCACCGTTGCTATTTATGGATAGGTCCATAGAAGTCCCCTTACAATCACCTGTGCATCTCCCGGCACAGGATAACACATGTTCAGGTGACATAAGTCTGAAGTTCTTGCTCAGACGCTTCAGGACGTTACAACAGAATCCACAGTGGCAGTCTCACTCTGGAGGAACAGTTTATTATCTTCAGTCTACCAATGCCCAAAACAACAAACAAAGCTTTACTGATAGACCTCATTCTTCCCGAAGAATAAAGCAAGCTCGTAATAAATAAGCTCCCAAACACTTTTGTGTCCATCATCATCCTTTATATGCAAAAGGAGGCTGGGGTTGATTCTCTATTAACAGATTTACTTCCTTCTTCTAAGATATACAGTAAGAGTTCAAAATCCAAAATATATATTTTTTTTTATTTAAATAGTGTAAACGATTTCTCTTGGCTTACGTACCTTCACAGCCCACCAGTGTGAGTCACTGGTCTAGATACTGTAGGGATTGAACGCTTCATATCCACATATTAATATGGATATGAATATATACATATGGATATAATATGTACATATAGATATTCACATCCATAGATTGGAACAATTGGTTATTCCACAAGAAAAAGCCTCTCCAAAGTATCTCCATAAATGTTAATTTTAATACCAAGAGAAAGATTTTTAACACTATTGCATGATGTTAAAAACACAGTGATTACTGGAATGTTTCATAACTGGTGGGGAAAGTGTTAACCAGTTTCATATTTCCCTCCTCTCAATAACAGATGACTTCTCAGCACTCCAAATCAATAACAATCGTAAACACTTTCCTATGTGGTCGAACAGCGCGTCTCTTTTGTTTCCTTTTGTTTTTTTTATTGTCTGGTTTCACGCTCTGCCTCTCCATGAATACACATATAAAATAGCTTCAGCTAAACTCAAGAGGCACTCAAGCAGTTTGATTCGCTGACACAGTCATGCTGTAAACTAAACGTAGCCTATTTTGCAATTTAGGTCAAACATTAATGCAATTATTGAATTATGTTTGCATACTAGTTATATATCACACATCTGCTTTAGGGAGCAAAGCAAAAATCAAAGCCAGTCAACCCACAGGATGTTTGTTAGCTGCTGTGTTTATACTGGAATAATGCTTGTGTACATCAATCAACCACAGCAATGTGTTAAATGTTCCACAAGATATTTATAGCAATCATTTATATGTTCTACATTATTTTAATGCATCATTTAATGCATCATTCAGCTTGAAGCAAAACTTTACTGGTGTTTCTCTTGAGCTCTTCAAAATTATGGAAACTAGCTACTTGCCAGGCCTGCAGCACTTTTTGAAATTCTTCATTCTGCATTTAGTGGTAAGTTGAACAAAATTTTGTTGCTGATACAAATTTTGGTAACCGTTAAGTTGCATACGGCTGACGTATGTTGAACGTTCTCCAAACGCAAATGGAGAATGTAACATTGTATTTTCAGGGGGATGAGGAAATGAACATAACATATAGGGAAATCAAAAGAATTGGGATTTATAATAACTGTTTTTTAAAAACATATATGTAAATATTAATAATCGCTTAATGTGTGATGATGTGACAAAGTTTTGTTCAGAGTGGCCCACCGATTAAGGAGGAGATAGGGTACATACAGACATTTATACATATGCTATGATCATTATAGTAAGATTATGAAAGGATTGAATCCAATATGACCTGAAACTAATGACTGAGCCAATAAAATCATCAGGAATGTGTTTACTGAGGTCACAGAGCAACAGAGTGAGGGCTGTTTTCCCGTAGACTTCTATACAACCAATTATTGTTGCAACTAGAGGAGTCACCTCCTGCTGGTCATTAGAAAGAATTCAGGTTTAAAGCACTTCCACTTTAACTTCACTTTTCAGACCCAGCAGCTACATATATCTTCACACAACCTATGGACCAAATCCCACTGTCTGGTGATTATTATATTAAAACTTCAAAGAAATCCAGTGGGTTTTTTTGTGTTCCCGAAATCCATGATGTTTCCAAAATTAACGAGTAATCGTGTAATAGAATTGACCAAAACAATGGTGATTAGGATTTCTGTCACAATCGAGAAGCTCTTCTGCTTGCCCTGTGACTTTCCTCACCTCCATCAGGAGCCTTCTTTCTGGGGACAACCACCAATCACAGAGAGCCAGAAGCTCCACCCTGTCAATGCTGCCCAATAGGATCATAGAATCTGGAAGCAGAGAGACAAATCACATGCTCATTTTATTAATTTCATGATACTTTTAAATAAATTGTCTCAAAATGCATTATAAATGGTAAGTGCTCTCTTTTAGATACTAATCTTTAGTTCTGTTATATTTAATTTGATAGCAACTGTTATCGCTTAACTCTTTGTGTTCTTTAAATTGCCCAGCACAAATTTCTCTAAGGGGGACAGTTTAATGGCTAATCTATCAATCTGTTTACCTGTGGAATCAACCAGGGGGATTGATTTGAGTGAGGTGGAGTCCAGCAGGAGTTTGACTTCTCGGTATGTGGACTGAGATGATATAAACTTTACCTTCCTCACCATGATGTCCTCTACAAAGATGTTGTATTGGCTGTGGAACAGATACAGAGATAAGCTGGAGGGCTGAAACCGCAGCTTTGAAACAAACACAATTTTAGAAAGCACTGTACAAGCAAATTACCCTTCATCGTTAACAAGAGGCACAAATTACATGTTTCAGCTGCATGGCATCTCTGCACGTTGAAGGTCCTTTATAATTGGAAGGTTTCCTCATCCGAAAGGGTAAACTTGAAACCCTTTGTTGTGACAAATTTTCTTGCAAACATTTTTAAATTATGCAGAAACATGATCCTGAATGTTTTTATTAACCACCAACTTGTGTTGTGAAAACAATAAATGTTCCTGTTGGTTGGATTTATGGAGGGCATAATGTTAAATGTATTGATATCTTTCACACATCTGGCTTGTGAAATGAAAACAGACCTCATGTGTCCAAAGCCAAGCTCCGGCAAGTACGGGAGCTTCTTGACTTGGATGATGGAGTCGTAGAGGGAGGGCTGCAGGCCCTGGGCCACCATGTTGGCCAGGATTACTGCCACCATCATGGGCAGGATGTGGGAGATCTGACCTGTCAGCTCAAAGCAGATAACCGCAGTGGACACTGTGTGAGTCACAGCACCGGTCAGCGCTGCCGCTCCTGTCAGAGAAACGGGATGGGATGATGAGGGGAGGAAGGGAGACATCGCAAAGGAAAGACAGTGCAAGATACAATAGGAAGAGATGGATCAGGGAGGAACAGGAAGAATGCAACGTAAAAAGTATACTGATGAATAAATGGAGAAAGAGACACACAAAAGTTAGAAGGAAAGGAAGACTGGAAAGTGGAGAAAAGCAAAATTAAAAAAAAAGACAAGCAGAGCAGAATAGGAGGGTAGCAAATAGGAATAGACTCAAAGGAGATAAAATTAGGAGAAAAAAGAAAAGGGAGAATCAAGCATGAGGGTGACAATGGTAAAAAGAACAACGAGAATGAAGGAAAAAAGGAAAATCAGTGAAAGGAAGAGGAAACCATGGCATGCAAGAGTAGATTAATGAGAAGCCAAGTAGGGAGTGACAGGAAACACACAAGACAAATTAATGATACTGGGAGACTACAGAGAGAAGGATAACAGAGAAGAAGAGATTAAAAAGGGAGAATGGGAGGAAAAAAAAGAGAGGGATCGAGGGAGAAAAACGAAGGACGGGCTTTTGTAGGCCAACGGGAGTGGGGATTGTAGGAAGAGCCACATTTCTGGGTCAGCTGTTGAGGTGAGGACAGCAGAGCAAACCCATGGTGACATTTAACTGTCTGAGCACAGCGACCACATGCTCTGATGGAAAGGAGGAAGAGGAGTTGGGGTGGAGGGAGAAGATGACAAGAATGGGGGTGGGGAGGGGGATTAGGTGGGGAGGACAAGTTGACAATGAGTGACGACTGGAGGACCAGAGAGGCTGACAGGAGGAGAAGCTGAAGGAGAAAGAAGATGAGGGAAGTGACAGTACAGAAGGAGGAAGAGGCTTGAACACGCCTGACAAGCTGAGGGCGCAGGAAGTTGACAGTTAAGGGAAGAAAGATTAGGATAGTTTGACAGCAAGACTTTGATTATTTGTGCAGTTAAAAAAAATAGCCTAAGTGCTATGAGGGTTAATAGTTAGCCATAATAAAAGGGTGAACATGAAGAAAAGAAGGGGAAAATAGCTAAGAGGAGAAATAGGAAACTAACCAATGACTGCGTACCCTCCAGGGATGATGCGGTAAAGGATGCCATCAAACACAATCCCATGAGGAAACAGAGTGGCCATGATCTCCCCTACCAGCCTGCCAAATGCAGCTCCTATAGGACGAAAGTGGGGCTAAAAGTAAATATAGTTTAAAAATTAAAGTAAATACATTAATTATCATCACATTACTTATGAGGCATGTGAATCAGAACTTTAGATAAAGGTTTCTAAACTGTACTATGTACAGAATCAGTATTTATAGTGACAACCAAGGAGGCTGGAGAATGAAGCAAATGGAAAGCTTCAAAGTACTCACCTAGTATGAAGACCGGCATGAAAGCTCCAGACGGGATGGGCATGGTGGTGGCCACAGCAGACATCCAGAACTGCAGGAGAGACAAAATATGAAACACTTTTTAGTCAAAAACTCGGAGCTTCTGATTGCAAGCAATAAAAACCAGATGAGATTTAACTTTCTTACAGTTCAGCCTCTTATCGGTGTCTCCACCTCCACCTGTGGAGAAATACTGGCTTGTGAACCATGTTTGAGTCACGTAAGAGTACTCTGTTTTAACACTGGAAACTCACATACCCTCCTACAATACCACACTGGATCTACAAAATGAATATGTGTGAGACATTTGGATAATAATGCCACTAAGCATAAAATAATTTAGTCATGAGAATGAGGCTGACTTCAGAATTGAGTCAATCCCCATAGACTCCCATGTTAAAATACCCAACATTACAAACGTTATAGCAGAAATAAATATGTTCTGGTCCCTATAACTAATTTCCTTCTTCATAGAAACTGTATGGGGGTGATTTTTTTAAAGAATTTATTGGGGGTGGGGGGTGTTTTTGCATTTATTTGATAGTGCAGCATTGGTAGGTAGGCAGGAGGGAGGGGAGATAGAGCAGGGGAGGACACACAGCAACGGGCAATGGGTCTTGAACCCAGGCCGCTGCATTTCAACCATATGGCATATGGTCGCCTCCTCAACCAGCGAAATAAACTGGCATCTGGGAGGGTGTGGGGGGTGATTTATTTGTTTTTTTTTTTTATAACTCACCTGTTTAAATTTTATCAACATTTAAAGTTTGCATTATAACGGGCGTGACTGCTTTGAGTGAAACCTTTCAGTCAGGGCGGCTGTGGGTCAGGAGTTAGAGTGTATCATCTGCCAATTGGAAGGTCAGTGGTTCAATCCCTGGCTCCTCTAGTCTGCATGTTGAAGTATCCTTGGACACTGAACCCCAAGTTGTCCCTGATGAATCCATCAGAGTGTGAGTGTGTGAATATTAGGTTAAAAGTGCTTAGGCATAGAAAAAAAGCACTTGTATTGGTGAATGAAGCTTGACGTAAGAAAGTGCTTTGAGTGCATAAATAGAGCAGAAAAGCGCTATATAAGTACTAGTCCATTTAAAGCAGCCATTGCCCCTAGATGCCAAAATTGCTAGCAGTTAGGCCTCACCTGCATTCATTAAAGTCAATGAACTGGACCTCTGGACCTTGTTAGGGCTGTTGGTGTATTTTAGAGTATTATAGTTTGCTGTGCAGTTAAATTTACTGTCTAAAAAGTATGTACCACAGTTCCAGTGAATAAAATAATAGTATTTTATCTGTTAGCGATAATTAATTATGAATGCAGCTTGCTAACCAAGTTGGATTGTGTTAGATGATAACACCCTATAGCTTAAATATGATCTCTTCTGGCTTCAAGAAACTATTGGCAGCACCACAATCAAGGCTTCACAAAACAAACTTTGGAAGTCTATAAGCATGAGAGGCACTATTCATATATTAGTTTGAAAAGCTGAACAGGTCAGTCAAACTGCTCCACAGTCAGGAGAAAGCAAGACTTAATTCCATTTTCAATTTCAAGAGCAAACAGATCAGCCTTTTTTTTTTTTGTTTTCATTTTCAATAGATCTCCTTTGTGGTTGCAGGTCATCCACTTAATACTAATTAGATTGCTACCAAGATGATGGGTGCATAGCAACAGGAGTAAAGTCTTTGCACCTTTTGAGCTTTTGTTGTCTCAAATATCCAATTTGGCCACCGCTTGGTATGTTACAGAAGTGGCCAATCTTGAAAGTGTGTATATGTGTATCAGGTGGGGGAGGGGGAGGGGGCCTAATCACCTTTGGGTGTCCTTGATCAAGGCACTTAATCAACATTGCTGCTTCAGTGAAGCTGCAGTGGATGGTGATGAAGCTGTACTGGGTGGCTGCCAACTCAATGTGTGAGTGAAAAGATCACACTCCTCTGCAGGGTAAACTAAAGCTAAACTCACCCTTCAAATGTCATTTACACAGTTTGTGTCCAAATAATTTCTGTATTCATCAGAAAGTAACTTCAAAATAGCTTTCCTAATAATATGTTTTGTACTTGGCTGCTGAGAGCTCATCAGTGATAATGAATACCTTCAGACAAGCTCAGGATTTTTGGTGTGCGGGGGTGAAAGTCTGTCTGTTTCAGGCACCAGATGCTTGGCTTTGTCTTTTTCATTCAAAGGGATTGGTGGGAAACACTACATTACCATTTTAACCAACCAGATTACCATTCTACACATCATTTGTCATCATCGTTTGATAACTTAATTATTGTGGAACAAGATAAAAACTCATTAGCACGTCTTTCACAGGGTGGCTGCTATCCTGATGACAGAGGGGACTGTGCTCGGGCTTCTGCTCTCTTTTAATCCTGACAGTCAAACACAATCAGTCAGAAACTCACACAAAGAGAGTCTCACACATACAAACACAGAGTCATCCAGCACTCGCTCGTTCATCAGTGTCGCAAATCCCGAGATAGATGGGAGTAGAAGCACTGTGTTTGCTCCAATGTTTCAGAGAGGGCAATGTAGAGATAGAGTGGAAAAGAGAAATGAATTACAGATTGATGTGATAAAGAGAAAGAGGTTTAAGTAGGAAACTTCATAAGGAGACTTCATAAGGAGAAAGTTTCCATTATAGACTGTACATAAAAGGTGGCTGTGGCTTCCAGGTTTGAAAAGTGAAACCAATGGAGAAGTGTTTTACACCTACATTCTTTCTAACAGCTGGCAGGGGGCGACTCCTGTGATTGCAAGAAGAAGTCAAAATGAGGTTCATTTTGTAAATTAAGGTGCCCATTTGAGTCAGGAAGGAGGATAAGCCAGAGTATGCTTACTGGCTATTGTTTTGTGGTTGATAAGCTGTGAGCCAATGCACATGCAGTGTCCCTAAGTCTCAAAGTCTGCTCTGGCCTGTGCTCATGACGTGTGGTTTCATAATGCTAAGATGGTGACAGCAAAATCGTGACTTCACTAACCAATGGATTATGTCATCAGTGGGCTTCACCAATCTTTGATATAGGTTGGTCCTTGAATGTAAACTCCAGAGCTGTTTTGTCCTCACATAGACTACTTAGGTGGGCCGACCAGGTATGTTTGGAAGCTGATTTTAGCATTTATGGTTTTGTCCCTCCAACTCCTTCTGGACAATTTGCTCACTCTTATTTTGAAAGGTTATCTAGCCCTGGTTCTTTGGTTACTCTTGTTTTCTTTACTGGCTGGCTCATGGGCCAGGTTGCTGCTATGGCAGTCCCGTCCAATGGTTGGACGGGATATTCACTGCAATCTGGAGGGCCTCTCTAACCAGGAGGTGGAGGCCTGCTACATGTGCTGCTATGCTGAGTTCATCGAGGCTGCAGAGCAGAACAAGGACTAACAGCTGAAGTCTAGGATGGTTCAATTCAATTCAATTCAATTTTATTTATATAGCGCCAAATCACAACAAAAGTTGCCTCAAGGCGCTTTATATTGTAAGGTAAAGACCCTACAATAATACAACTATGCAGGATGAGAGACTCACTGAAGATGATTATGCCGATCAGTCATTAATTGCCACAAATAACTTTCGCAACACTCACTCTCTTGCACATACCCATCACCGCCTCTGACAAATATAAATCTATGGGAACACTACAGAGGTTCTGAATGTTATATGTAGCTCCTTATATTTATTATTGTAATAAATATAACATTCCTAGGGCTTTTTAGGTAGACAATGACAGAAAGTCAAGTCAGGTAAAGGACAAAAGTGCGTGGAGGGAAATGGAGGAAGAGAGAAGCACGAATACCTTTGAAAGAGGCAGCTCCTGAGTGTGCACTGGAGAAAGGCTGACAGCAGCAGAAAAAAACATCGTATGTGTGTGTTGAGAGTTTTACCAGGCAGCTGCTCTCAGTTTTGGCTGAATTAATTTTGCACTACAGGGGGCCGCTCTGCTCCAGTGAGAAACACCATGACTGAACCATTGCAGTGAATGATGCTGAGTGACAGGCTCTAATATCCTGTTGATACGATTATCTATGCAGCAGTTCTGTCTAATTTGACTTTAGACAGAAAAACAGACTGAGGCTCATTTTAAAAAGGCTAAAAGACTCTTTTGGATTTCGAAGAGAAAAGGGTGAGAAGTTGGTAATATTGGTAATTTAACCTAATTTCCTAAATAAAACTTAATATAATTTAAATAGTGAATTATATAGAGATATGAACTACATAATATTACAGACATTTTGAAAGATATGTCCACTGTATGATGTTATTTGATTGAATTTTAAGTGTCACTGACAGCAATTCTTGACATTTGAGATGCAGGCTTTATAATCATTTGCCTCCAGCTGGACTCACATGACAAAGCTTCTTAATTTAGAAGAAAAATAAGCAAACTGTAACATCTTTGTGGTTTTACTGGACAGAAACTTATAGCATGATGGCACATCACCAAGACAAACACAATCTGACTTCCATGTAGCCTGAGCAGTTTGTATTTCATATTTAGTGAAATGGTAAAGTGCTTTCACACTGCTGTGTGCCTGAGCTCTTGAGAAGTCACAGATTTTCACCAAACAGGAGGTATCAACAGCTTGGCGCTGTTTTCTGCACCAACCAACAGACTGTAGGTTGGTCAGACTCAAGAGTATTTGGAGACCAGACTTTGTCTGTCTGTGCTTTTTTAAATACATGTGCTGTATTTAAATACTTGACTTTGGAAGCTCTGGTCACAGCATTTCTAAATGAACAACAATATTGTGGGTGGGCAGGTTGACAGAATAGTAAAGGCATAGAAAATCATATTTTCTTTAAAAAACAAGTTGTATATAATAGATAAGTTTCATGCCGTTGTAGATCCAGGCACCAGTAAGGTATATACGTATTGACTGGGAACAGACTTTTGAGTCCATCCAGACCAAA
>VUQS01043677.1:16873-27237 GCA_015108495.1 Heterochromis multidens
CCATCTATCCATCAACCATCTGTCCATCCATCCATCCATCCATTCTCTTAAAAGTTTAACCAGTTTAGGGTCATGAGGCTGGAACCTATCTCAGCTGTCACAGGGTGAGAGGCAGGGTTATACTCATCTGCAGTAGTTTATGTTTGGCTGTATGAATCTGATCTGAAGCCTCCATGCCCTTCAACATGGATGTGAGGAAGGGCTAAAGGGGTGTTTGCACAGGAAGCGATTTTCTTATCGCACATTGTTTTGTCACTGACGGTTGGTCACTAATGAACATTACAAGCTCCAGTTGCCTAAGTAACCCGCTAATGTGTTTACCACCAGCTCATATGTCAATCAACAGTAATCTTTGCTTTCATTGGAAGTTGCTTCAATTGCTTGCCTCGAAGTTGAGAAAAGTTTAAATTTGGACCTGATCATTTCATGTCTACAGCAGTTATTTCACTCGTCCTTGATTGAAGTTGCTGCCACGGTCACTGCGAGTTGCTTCCTGTGTGGATGCTTCCTAAGGCAGGGAGATCAGTAGCAACAGCCCTCATACACCTCCACAGAGCAGGCATCAATAGCTGTTTATACACCATATGCTGCAGCCTTGAACTTTTCTAGGACTTGTGTGACAGGGGTGCATGTGAGAACACAAATCTCTGAAGCTATCAGAAATTGCATGCTCTCTAAACTGCCAACATTTGAGTGATGTCGGATTTTGCTGATGCGAAAATAGTGAAGCTAATATACTGATACATTCACCACTAGGAAACAGGGGTCATGTGCTACCTCCTGCACGCTCTATCCAGTCAGCCCCCATACCTAAACCACATGGAGTACTTCCAGCTGCGCTCCATGTGAGAAGAATAACTGTGGAAAAACTTTACTCTCCCGAAAATTCATTTGTGAAAAAGGCTAATGACACCAGAGTCAGTTCAGATTTCAGATCACGTATAATTTTAAAAATTATTCTCAACCCTGTTCGGACCCTGTCTGGTTGTTGTCAAAATTCCTTCTGACTGCTGTCCTCTACTCTGACATTGTCTGGATGTTAATGACTTCACTCATTAATTTGTATGGGTGAGCAGTTACTGCACTTGGGAGTGGTCTTAAAAAAATGGCCTTGGACATTAAATGATCATTTCAAAGCCTGCACAAGATCTTTGACCAGACTGCCATCTGTATTCAAACCCAATAGACAGCTGTCAGGTTCTTCATCTTTTTCTCCTTTGTTCACTGGTTTTTGCACCAGTCATTGTCACTGAGCTTTAAAGACACTGGATTTCTTTGTAGGGGTTAATTGTCTGACTTTCATGAGTGCATATTTGGAACTGTTGTTATACGACCCACCACGGTGCTTGGACTCTTTGAACTGTCTGATGCTTGTTTGAATAGACTCACATATAGGATTATGCATGCTGCTTATTAGTATTTACCTTGGTCTATGTTGCTGCCTTCTTATTTATTAAGATTTATTTGGGTTGTTTGTTATATATTAGTGTAGATTTGCCCAACTTTGTGCAAACTGTGATTCTTCAACAAGTTTCATCAACTTTTTTGCTGATTCATTGTCATCCCAGCACCTAGTCCAGATTTATACACACATCTATGCTCATAAAATATTTAAGCAAACAACTAAGAAGACAGCGGGAATCCTGAAGCTCTGGGATTTGTGTGTGTGTGTAGCTGCTTTAAAGAAAACCTAAGAAAGCTAGAAGTGTTGCCAGCCTGCCAGCTCTGTTGACCTTGAACAGGAGGAAAAGGAAGAAGACAAACACAGATGTCCCCTTCACCAACACACAACATGAGTGACCTGCAACAAATGTCCCTAATGAAGAGGACGAGGATGACGAAAATGCTGACGTCAGTCGGAGCCAGCCTTCCAACACAAACGCACCCACAGAGTCACAAGCAATCTTACACCCACATAAACACGCAGATGCATAATACAACTTTGCACAAATACACAGAAAGAATGACAAAACAAAATTTCCTAGCAGCCACAAACCTTCATGAGGAAGAAGAGCACCAGGATGACAAAGACACTGACATCAGGGTGCAGCCAGGCAGCAGAGCGACCCAGACCGACCGGTGGAGGAGACCCTGAAATCTTTGTCCATGTAAAGTTGTCAAACAGAGAGTTGATGCACTCTCTGGGCATCAGCTGGAAAGAGAGAGGATAGAGGGTGAAATGAGGTGAGGAGAGGAAGAAGGGAAGGAGGAAGAGATTCAGGCAGGACGTTTGGGTGAGTGTGGGAAAGAAGGAAAAGGTGGCGCGAGGCCAAAATCTAAGTCAGATGGGCAGAGAGAGAAAACTGGTGATGGAGAAGAAAAGCAGAATATCTAAAAATGTCAGTGATTTAAATTTAACATTTTTAAAGACTTTTTTAAGCCACTTTAAATGAAATTTAAAGCCAAACATGCAATAGAAATAAATATCAAAGGTGAAAACATGCTTTTACCAGGTAAACACTTCAATGTCACTTCAAAGTGAACTGTAACATAAAATTTAAATGAGTTTAAGAAAATAATTTAAATTAGTTTATTAATGTAAAATTAAAATAAAAAAAGAAAACCTTTGACACACTGCAGTTTAATTCATAAGCATTTCCAGGCACTGGTTTAAACCACAAACAGAAACTATTATTCTTTAGCCATTTGTTGTTAAACTTTCATCTTCCAGTTTGCCATGACTAACAGCAAGTTAACTGCTCTGCCTCCTGTCTTTTTGTCAGTGCCACCATTTACAAACCATACATGTCTCACTACCATCTTGTAAACATGCATACCTCCACCTCTCCAGGCTCTTTTCCACCTGCTCCCTACAATGTTGTTTGTGAACATCATAGTCCATGATCCCACCCCCACCTGGAACCCATCTGTCACTCCTACTGCACACCTCACCTCTGCCTCGCTGTCCTCATGTATACCCTGCACCACTTTCACATACTTCTCTGCTACTTCTGACTTCCTCATGCAGTACCACAGTTTCTCTCTACCCTATCATATGCTTTCTCTAGATCCACAAAGACATGGTGCAGCTTCTGTCCTTCTCTATACTTCTGCTTCAACACTCTCAAAGCAAACATAACACCTGTAGTTCTCTTTCTCAGCATGAAGCCATACTGCTGCTCGATGATCATCATCTCTTTTCTTAATCTAGCTTCAACAACTCTCTCCTATATCTTCATTGTATGGCTCATCAGCTTCATCCGTCTGCAGTTACTACAGCTCTGCACATCACCCTTGTTCTTGAAAATCTATCCTTCTTCTCCATTCCTCAGGCATCCTCTCTCCCCCCAAGATTGTGTTAAACACTCTGGTTGAAAAGTCCACTACCCTCTCTCCCAGACATCTCAATACCTCCACAGGTATGTCATCAGGCCCAATTGCCTTTCCACTCTTCATCCTTTTCATAGCTGCACTTAGTTCCTCCTCACTTCTACAGCATTAAAAAGCATTTTTACAGCCTGGTACAAAAAACTGTTGCATGTCTATGAATAGTTTCCCCCTTTGTAACAGCTCTGTGATTGTTGATTTTTTTTCTAACTCACCCATTTAGATACTGGGGTTAGGGGCGTGGCAATTTTGATCCTATCACTGGCATCACTAAACTGGACCTTTGTGCTGTTGTATTGTATTGCAATTATCTAACTAATATGATGACTTACTGTGTGGTACACATGGCAAACTGTGTTCTGTGTAAAACTCTAGTATTTTATTTGTTGGTTACTTCCCACATGTGTCTTAAAGTGTGAGGTAAAAAAGGGGATGTCAAAAAAATAGAGGATTAAAGCATGAGAAAGATATATGTGAGAGGCAGTCCATACAAAATAAAGGGGAGAATTTAAAGCAAAATGAGGACAGGAAGAGCAACTAAGAAAAAAGTTGAAAAAAAGAAGCGTATTAAAGGAAGTTTTGGCAATAAAGGATGAAAATAAAAACAAGAGGAACATGACGAAGGGAGGGAGGTAAATAGAACAAGAGAAGGAGAGAAAATGGGTAGAGGCAGGGTGAAATTTAAAAAGAGGATGAGGGATAAGAAGGAAATGGATACGAAAGAAAAGGAACAAGTTTAAGAAAGAAAAAGGGACCCAACAAAAGTGAGATAAACAGGCAGGAAGTCATCCAGAAAGCTGGAAGCAGACGGGTGCGGGTGGTGTTGTCCAATGAGTCATTCACTTTTGATGACTCATGAATGACTAATTCACTTCAACCGTTTTGCTCCACATTTGCATAGATGCCTCTGAAATGCTCACAGGAACAAAATGCAGCGACTCCCGCATCTGCATAACACCACTGCGGGGGAAAAAACACCACCAACGTCATTTTGATTTCTCTACTTTTGTATTTCCTGCTTGAGTTCGGGTTGAATTGTGGCCCCTGAAATCCACTGTTTGGTATGTGAGTGGAACTGTTGAGGATCTGTGAAAGGCTGCTGTGGCCCTCTGCAGTATCGGGATGTAATAGGCTTTCCTGCTGCTTTTTGAAGTTGTGGGTTCACGTCTGGTTCACAACCCTTGTAGCATTTAATCTCCTCTGAGTGTGTTGCTTCTTCTGTCACTCTGCACCAAGCTATCATGTTGGATTGGAAGGATTTAATTCCCCAAAGGCTATGGATAAACTCTTTGAGGGAAAGAAGAGGTATCTGTCAAACACAGAAGACCTGTTCTCCACCCTGTGTTTTTTTCTTTCTGAGGAGAAATGATTTAAATTTAGATATCTCTACACTCCACTGTGTTAAAACAACAGCGTACATTCATTAAAAAGGTGTGACACATTTCTACAATGAGTGTGTGAATCATGTAGTGTTGCTGACTGACAAATGCATTAAAACACACACCTGGTTCACACTAAGTGGTCTATTCTGAGCGTCTGTGAAACACATGATTAGCTTCTAGCTCTGGGTGGGTGAGCTGTTGATATATGGCATCTATATCTATATCTGATTTTTCTTGAAAATCCATCTGTGCATAGTAGGGCCACAGATGTGCATAGGTGCATATTGTAGATAGGGATATAGGGATGTATGATATGAACAAAAAAAAACCATCTTAACTTTTTTTAAGGCTAGAATGGTGATACAAAATATACAGTGCTGTGCAAAAATTTTGAACCACCCCTTATTTTTTCATATTTTGCTAGGAAAATGGGAAACAGGTGCAGACATACATGGAAATACAGTATATAAGGCAAACACAGAGTATGAAAATCAATATTTGGAATGATCACCGTTACTCTTCTGCACAACCTGAACTCTCCTAGGCAAGTTTTCTTGTAATTTCTTTAAGTAGTCTTCAGGAATAGTTCTCCAGGCTTCTAGAAGGACATTCAAAGCTCTTCTTTTGATTCTGTCAAGATGATCCCACACTGCTTCAGTATTGTTGAGGTCTGGGGTCTGGGGAAGTCAGTCTATGACTGATAGTGTTCCTTCGTGTGTTTTTCTATCCAGGTATAGTTTTACTGTATTGGCAGTGTGTTTGGGATCACTGTCATGCTGAAAATGAAACGCTGTGGTCAGTCAGATGGTTTCCAGATGGTATTGCATGGTGGATTAAAAACTGATGATACTTTCCTGTTTTCATAATTCCATCAATCTTGACAAGATCACCAACAGCACTGACTGAAATGTAGCCTCCACCATTATTTACAGATGGCTGTAGACACTCACTGTTGCACCTCTCTCCTGACCTCCTCCATACACACTGATGATGATTTGAAGCAAAAATTTCAAATTTGGATTCATCACGTTGTAAGACCTGTACATTTTGTGTAATTTGGCATACCCTAGCCTTTTCTCCCTGTTTCCCTTCCTTAAAAATGACTTCTTGACAGCCACCCTTCCACTGAGACCATTTCTGATGAGGCTTCAGTGAACAGTAGATGGATCAAATGAAGGGCCAGATGCATGTCTCAGGTCCTGTGTCAGGTCTTTGCTGGATTTTTACCTGTTTCTTAAGGACGTGACTTTCACATCCTACCTCAGGGAACTTCCTGGACCTCTAATGACTTTTAGCCTATACAACGTGTAGTTTTTAGGCCTGAAACGTCTTTTTTTGTGCTCCACTTGTCCAGTTTCCTAATTTTTTTAAGGTAAGAAATATGCCAAGTTTTCAGCCAACAGCTCTTTGGGAATCATTTTGTTGGTGCAAAAATACAGTTTTATGCCTGTTAAACTGTGTTACTGTTTAGATTCAGCTAAAGAAATTGGAACAAATGATGTGCTTTTATGACAGGCTGCTAGTAACAAAGAGCCTAAAGATAAATATTAAAATTGGTTCTTTGCTAAGTTGTCTGTAATGTGTAGACAACATCGCTTCATTCATATACACCATTCATCATTCATATGATTGAATGATAAGTAATCACAGCCTATAATCATAGGTGAGTGTTAAGTGGCTCAACAAACAAACAAAAAAAAAACTATTTGAAAATGGTCAGGTAAAGGACTGGACTGAAAATGAGTGAAAAAGCAACCAATGTCCAAAGAAAACTTTGAAAGATGATCGGAAAGCCTGGAGAACTATTGCTCAATACCACTTTTTTTTAAAAAAAGAAAGAAAGTCTGACTCCTTGGAAGCAAAATATAAAAACATGAAAGGTGGCTCGAGACTTTTGCACAGCACTATGAACTCAATGGTCATTTTATTAGGTACACCTTGCTAGTTGTGGGTTGGACCTCCTTTTACCTTCAGAACTTCTTTAATTCTTTGTGGCACAGATTCAACAAGGTGCTGGAAACGTTCCTCTGAGATTTTAGTCCATATTGACATGACGACATGATAGCATCACAGAGTTGCTGCAGACTTGTCGAAGAACCCAGTTTGAGATGATCTGAGCTTTGCGACATGGTGCATGATGTGATTGGCTGATTAGATTATTTGCATTAACCAGCAGTTGAACAGGTGTACATGGCCAATGAGTCTATTTTGGCATTTTCTACAGAAGCAGTACATGAGATGTCATAGGCACTTTTGTTAAAACAGATCAAAGTAAAAAGCAATGCAAATAATTTCATAGGTTATTTTAAAAGCAGCTGGTTTCTGAGCAGGAGCTGCTGCAAGTTATTTAAACCACTTTACAGGTTTATTGAATATTTCACATAACTGCTTCACTAAGTTAACTGTTTTCACTCAGTTGGGGATAGTTAGATTGAATTTGCAGTAGGTGGTAGTCAACACACTGCCAAGAAGACAAGAAGACCAACCAGCACAGTAACAACTAGAAGAATGAATATCTGTTTAAACGTGTGCTGTATTTAGATCAGCACTTTAACTCCTGTCATGCAGTTATTTACAACAAGCACGAGATGCTGTTAAACTCCCTCAGTGTGATAAAGGGTGGAGGAAAAAGGGGGCTATCAAAGAACTGATGGGAATGTGTGGAGTGCAATGCACACAAAAAAGAAGAAGAGAAAGCAAAAGAAAGACAAGAACAAAAACAGTCAAAAGGTAAAAGAAAAGGAGAGTGAAGGAAAGTTATGTCAATAAAAGGCAGGAATAGAAAATGAGAGAAAGGAGAGCAGGAGAATGAGAAAATGGGTAGAGTCAAGAGGATAAAGGAGAAGATGGAAATAGATATGAAAGAAAAGGAACAAGTATAGCAGACTCCATCTAAAAAAACAATAGTTTCAACTCCCAAAACACAGGAGTTGCTGGTCTGTAACTACCGAGGTTGAGTTAGTTTGGGTTATTGTGTGACTTTAGTGTTCGCAGTAAAAGTTACTCCTTTTGTGAACAAAGTCTAGTGGATCTGAAATTCTCGGTTTCTTTCTGTGTTATTTCCATAAACCAAAAAATTCTGCAACACATAACTGTAACATTAGTTTGACGTGTATACATGAACATCTATGTTCAAATTATTTATTGTTTGACTGTCGCTGTGTCTCCTTCCATGCCGTAGAACTTTGAAAGCAAGGTTTTAGGAGGCTGAGATCCACAAGGAGAGATATAAACACTGACACAGCTTTCCAAAAAAATGCTTTATGTACTACACCATAAAACTGTAATTATTTACATTTTATTAATGCATCCTACATTTTGTTTAAAAATATAGATATAAATCTTAAGCCTAATATTAAGCCCAGCCCTGTATGATTCACACTTAATCTTACAACAGGGCTTTAAACTGATTTGCCAAATCTTGATCCCAATTATTAGAAGCATTAGGGAGGGGGTGGGTAATATTTTTTTCCTCAGGGAGACATACTGACTAAGATAAAGTAAGTGAAGGGCTGCGTGATGCACAGAGAATAGAAATATGTTAAACTCCATGAATTCTGGTTGACAAAAATGGGGATAAGATAGGAATGGAACATAGTTTCAGAAACACGCTATATCAACTTTTAATTTCTTTTCATATTTACCATCACAGAAAAAGGTTTGTTTTCACACCCGAGTGGTGTGCCCTATGCTGAAATCAAATTAAAAAGTAGTATAGACTTACTACAGTCATTCTCCTTAATATCCATTAACACACATGGGTTTGTTTAGTTTTCCTTTCAGGACATTGGAGGTCAGATTGAATTGTTCCGCGGGCCAGTTCCAGTCCTCAGGCTGTATTTTGCTTATGTGTGCATTCGAGTGTCTTATTATTTTCCAGCCTTCTGCCCAACTTTGCTAAACAGTGAGAGAAATTTGGCTTTGGGGAACCAGTGAAAAAACTAGTGCGTATATCTGAACACAAAACTCTTTTCAGTCTTTTACAAACTTCATCTTAGCTCACTAATTATACTGCATGATCAAAGTTTGCTGGTTTGTCCCTCATTAGTGCACAAACTAAGTGTTCATGTTAGTGGCACCCTGCGGCACAGAGAGGTCACAATTTGTGAATACTGAACTTCAAATCCCAAAACTCGTGTGATGTAACATCAGTGAAGGGGACACAGCAGGCTCACATTTATCACGGCTACTGGTCTGTGATGATGCTTTGCACCAAAGGAAACCAAAGATCTAAGAGATTACTGGTGCCCGCTTTCTGTGGACTTCTGGACAAAGTGTTTAAATGCTTCTGCTTTTAGGTTATGATACATGATTTCATGAGGATGGTTACTGGACACCAAAACTTTATGTGTTCTTGCAGTGAAAACAAACAGACTGCCTAATGGTGTTTAAAAAACATGTAAATCATCTGTAGCTCAGCAGAAATCAATTTATCAGTATTCTCCTGTGCTTACATAGCAGGCAGGATAACAAGCTATAAACTCTGACCTCTCCTGCCATGAACTGTCCGAATCCGGGTGGAAAGGTCAAGGTGGCGATGACCAGCGTTACCACAGCAGGAAAAATCAGCCGGCTGAGAGGGAAAACAGAGAGAAGGAAAGTCAGCAAACCTCTGTGCAAGAAACAAGCACCACTAATCATCCAGATTACACCTGTGCATTAAAGTAATTAACAAAGTACCTACAGTAAGGCACAAGGAGCAAGTGTTAAAGTAAATTAAAAGCTGCCACAACAAACAGGGGCTCACTGTTTAGTCAGGAAGCGGGTCATAGCGTTTGGTCTTCTCATGAACAGCACCACCTGTCTGTTGAGATAGACGAAGAACGCACCGAGGAACCCACAGAAGATCCTGTACAGACAAATAAGCTTAGCATAAGCCAAATTAAGTCAGCTAATCATTAATTACGACCTTTAAATCATATTACAAAGTGATAAGATGAGCAGCAGGAGAGGGCTAACACAGCCAAATCAAAAAAATATTTACTTTTATACTTTACAGTGAGACAATTAACACGCTTCACTGAACTAACTTGATTTATATCATATACATTGTTGTCACACTGGTTTATATCTTAAACTAGAGCCTGACTGATAGATCAGTTAGCTAGTATTATTGGCCAGTCTCAGCATATTTGTCCAGTGTCCAACTGGCCAGTGGAAAAAAAAAGGTGAACAACACTACTTTAGAAATTAATAAATGACAACAACTTTAAAACAAATGTCATTGAGTAGATGATCGGTATTGTGGCTAAAGAGGGAGTTTGATGGGGGATAACTGCGATTAGCCTGCAGCAAAGTTTACAAGAAGATCATGGCAAACTAACCAAGCAGTCTGCATACACAGCTTTTATTTTAGCTTATTTTTAATTCTGTTGCACTGTCAGTGTGTAAAAAACACCAACAGTGAACAGAAGCAGGCGAAAAGATGACTTTTCTTCATGTTTAAGCTTTCTGAAAATACCTTGTTGAGGTCAGAGGTCAGAGGAGAATGGTCAAACTGCTTCGAGGTGATAGGAAGGCAACAATAACTCAATCACCAAGGTATTCGGAAGAGCATCTCTGAATGCACAACACATCAAACCATGAAGCAGATGGGCTACAGCAGCAGAAGACCACATCGGGAGCCACACCTGTCAGCTAAGAACAGTAAACTGA
>VUQS01043679.1:0-24161 GCA_015108495.1 Heterochromis multidens
AAGGGACTAAGGCCCTTCCAGAAGGACAACCATTTCTGCAGCACTCCACCAATCAGGCCTGTATGGCAGAGTGGCCAGACAGAAGCCACACCTCAGTAAAAGGCACATGACAGCCCACCTGGAGTTTGCCAAAAAGCACCTGAAGGACTCTCAGAGCATGAGAAACAAAATTCTCTGGTCTGATAAAACAAAGATTGAACTCTTTGGCCTGAATGTCAAGCATCATGTCTTGAGGAAACCAGGCACCGCTCATCACCTGGCCAATACCATCCCTACATTGAAGCATGCTGATGGCAGCATCATCCTGTGGGGATGTTTTTCGGGAACAGGAACTGGGAGACTTGAACCCCACTGAACATCTCTGGAGAAATCTGAAAATGGCTGTGTACTGACGCTCCCCATTCAATCTGATGGAGCTTGAGAGGTTCTGCAAAGAAGAATGGCAGAAACTGCCCAAAAATAGGTGTGCCAAGCTTGTAGCATCATACTCAAAAAGACTTGATGCTGTAATTGCTGCCAAAGGTGCTTCAACAAGAAGAGCAAAGGCTGTGAATTGATTTCACAACATCAGTCTTTTATTTACCATACATTGCAAACAGTTAAGTGACTATGTTTGCCTACTTATTTAGACTTCTAGAGTATACAAAGTGGCCATTTCAGGATTTGAATTCCCGCTTTGAATAAATGGATGTCTATCTCATAGATTGTGAGGGCAAGCTGTAAAATCATAGCTTGGTTTATATCAAAACCTGTTTGAACTGCAGAATTCACACATATTGTAACATTTCATGCATACTCTCACTGAACACTGTATTAGGTACATCTTGCTATTACTGGGTTGGTCCCCCTTTTGCCTTCAGAACTGCCTTAACTGGTATAGATTCATCAGCGTGCTGTAAATATTCTTTAGAGGTTTTGTTCCATATTGACAGCATCGCAAGATAGCATCTCACAGTTGCTGCAGATTTACATTGGTGTTTTCAGTAACAAAAGTAAGAGACACTGTAATGACCTGTTTTGGGGAAAAAAAAATAGAATGACTAAGAGAAGAGGAGTCTTTTCAAGGGCAGGCAGTTACAGCTACATTTTTGAAGTCACTATCTAGCAGCTTTTGGTGACATTGCACATTGAGGTACTTCTACATTGGTCTTAGTGTATTGGATTGGAGTGTATTGGACAATGGACGTTTTGTTCTCCAAATTCTAGTTTGACTGTCACATGGGTGCACTAGAGCAGAATGTCAGCTATAAAAAAAGGATGCAGAATGCAAATACTATGGGCAGTGAAATTCTTGCTGCACTAGCTGTCTAGCTGTGACTGATTTGACATCCTCTAATTAAAAAGAAACATAAAATTTGGTCTGCAGTTGTTTATACAGTTATATAAAGCCACCAGCTACAATCACATACTTGTGCAACCATATAATTAAAGCTGAGACCATTCCAGCATTATATACAGTTGCAAGGAGGGAAATATATATGACAGCTTATTAAAAATTAAGACTAACAGATGGGTTGTGTTGCTCTGAGGAGATGTGCAAGTGAAAACAATAAGGTTCCACACACATAAAATTTGTTGATGATGACTTTAGACACCAAATATCATTCATGGGTCTGCAGGTGATTGTTAGCGTCAGCTGTCGGCCATTTGTCATACATGACGAGTGTGTTCTTACTGCTGAGCATGAATTATTGGTCCAAGTACTCCCAGTACATTATTTGGACCCGCTCAGCTCACAGTGCATACAGTATAACAAAACACAGTGGACAGGCTCTGTCTATAGAGAACTTAATGTAATATGATAAGTGCAGTGGAGACTTGGTCATTCAGCTGATTCTTCTATCAGCTTGAATTCTTTAATGAAAGCACCATCTGCTCTCCCTTGTGTGATGCAGGTTGCCATGATGATGAGCATGTATCATGTTGCATTGTGCGTTGCAGCATCGTAAATTAAGTATTAGAGCTCCAGGCGTAATGGCTGGCCGATGAAGATTGACTCTTATCTAAATGCCAATTCAAATAAGATGCATATTGGTCAAAGTGAGGACTATTGTTGACTGTTGCTTGTCAATGCTGATGCAGACACACTGAAGACTGGAGAGGGCTGACATTTGGATTTACATAAGGGTTTTTCAAAACAACTATAGTCATAATTTTTATTACAGGTGAATTTAGTCAGCATTTATTATTTCTGTTTTGCATATTGAACTAATACTGAAGTGCTTTGTGTTGTCTGTTTTGTCCATTAGTTAAAATTCTCAAGTCGCATAAATTCAGTGCAGAGGTATAAGTAACACTACCATGTAACTATACCCCAAAATTAGTAAAAATCCTGCCTCAGTACAGAAGTATTAGCAGAAAACTATACTTTACCCTCAAGTGACCACGGTATTATAGCAACTAAAATAACTGACCTGGGTCATTTAGGACCCCATTATATTTTGTATAGGAATACTGTTTTATTGGCTCTTTTTGTGTTTATCATACCTATACAAGCTTCTTTATCTATGACAGATATTCTAAAATGAACCTGTGACAATTCATTTGTCACCAATTTTGTCCATAATTTTTATGGACAGATTTTCTAGGCGCAACCAAAGGGTAGAAGGTGTTGTGTTTGGTGGCTTCATGATTTCATCTCTGCTTTGTGCAGATGATGTGGATCTGTTAGCTTCATCGAGCAGTGACCTCCAGCTTGCACTGAGGCGGTTTGCCACCAAGTGTGAAGTGGCTAGAATGAGAATTGGCACCTTTGAGGCCAAGGTTCTCAGGCAGAGAAAGTTGGTGTGCCTACTCCAGGTTGGGAATGAGTTGTTGCCCCAAGTGGAAGAGTTGAGAACTTGCTCACAAGTGGGGAAAAGATAAAATGGGAAATTCAGACAGATTGGTGAAGTGATGTGGACACTGTACCAGTCTGTTGTGGTGAAGAGAGAGCTAAGTGTGAGAGCAAGGCTATCGATTTACTGGTTGATCTACGTTCCTACCCTCACGTAAGGCCACGAGCTGTGGGTAGTGACCGAAAAAATTAATTTAGAGATACAAACAGCAGAAAGAGTGACTGGACTCTCCCTTAGAGATGGGATGAAGAGCTTGCTCAGAGTAGCGCCACTACTCTACATCAAAAGGAGCCAGTTCAGGCATCTGACTAGTACGCCTCCTTGATGAGTTGTTCCGTGCATGTCCAACTGGAAAGAGACCCCAGGGCAGACTCGGGACACACTAGAGAGATTGTCTCTTCGCTGGCTTGTTGTAATGTTGTATTACAGTATGCTAGAATCCCTTTAACACCAAAAATATAGATGAACTGCTGACTCTGTAATACTTTGATCAATAACAAATTATAATGAAGTCATCATTGTCAGGCTGTTTTCATCCTTTACTTCCATGCTTCTGTTTCAAACTAAATCTGAACAAACGTCTTGTTTCAAATATTTTATGTAGGAACCTTTAAAATATTTAGACCAATGAAATATATGAAAATTGTAACTGTTAAAATGAGATGCCTTATAATGGAATAATTAACAGAAAAGTTCTGATAAAATCAAATAAATATATTTCACACAATTTTCCATTATCCTCGCCATACCAATGGGCCAATTCATGTAAAAAACTAAAAAAAAAGCTGTAGGAAAAGTAGAGTGACAAATTCTTGATAGGAAATATTTTTTCAATTAAAAATATCACAACACCACATATTCCTGTGGGCCCACCACCCGAGGGGACAGGTATTGGGGTCGGGTGCAGTGTGAGCTGGGTGGTAGGCAAAAGTGGAGCTCTGGGAATGCAAACCCCCAGCATCGCAGACATGGAATGTCGCCTAGCTTCTGGGGTAGAAACCTCAGCTAGTGCAGAAGGTGGAGCGCTACCAACTAAAGTTGGGCTCACCTCCACGCATAGCAAGGCTTCTGGAACCAAACTCCTGGAGAAGTGCTGGACTCTTCCTTTCTTTAAGTCACAAGCCCCCAGCTGAGCGCCGCCATTATGTGTTCCCCAGAGAGTGAGAGGACCACCTCTGTGCTGCTTTGGGTCACGGAGGGTAAGGCTCCAACTGTTGTCTGTGCATATGTGCTGAACAGCAGTTCAAAATACCTGGCCTTCTTGGAATCTTTGGGTGGGTGTTGGAAGGGGTTTTGCCTGGAGACTCCATAGTTCTCCTGTGAGACTTCAGGTCTGCTCTAGTAGTAATGATAGAGATATCTGGAGAGGCATGACTGGGAGGAACAGCCTGCCTGATCTAAATCGAAGTGGTGTTTTGTTATTGGACTTCTATGCTAGGCACCATGTTCAAGCATAATATGTCTAGAAAGTGTACATGGCACCACAGCACCTTAGGCCTGTTGTATCATCTGATCTGAGGCTTTATGTCTTGGACAATTGGTTGGGGACGATTTCATTGCATTGAGGGGCCATCGACGGGGCCATGTACCATTAAAATCTTGGAGGAGAACCTTATTCCCTTGACCAGAACACTGAAGATGGGTCGTGGATGGGTCATGCTGGAAAACCACGAAAACATACCGCCAAGGCAACAAAGGAGTGGCTAAATAAGAAGCACATTCAGGTCATGGAGTGGCTTAGCCAGTCTCCAAACCTCAATCCTATAGATAGAGGGAGCTGAAGCTTCGAGTTGCCAAGCTGCAGCCATGAAACCTAAAGGATTTAGAGAGTTTCTGCAAAGAGGAGGGAGACAAAATCCCTCCTGAGATGTGTGCAAACCAGGTGACCAACTGCAAGAAACATCTTACCACTGTGCTTCCCAACAAGGGTGTCTAAGTACTAACTCATGTTTTGTTTGAGGATCAAATACTTATTTCACTCAATGATATGCAAATCAATTTATAACTTTTATGTAATCTGTTTATTCTGGATTTGGTTGGATGGTTAATATTCTGTCTCTCTCCATTAAAATGAACTTACCATAAAAATTAGAGACTGTTCATTTCTTTGTAAGTGAGCGAACTTACAAATTCAGCAGGGGATGAAATAATTATTTCCCCACTGTAGGGTGAGGAGCTCAGAGATCCGGAAGGATCTCAGAGTATCATTGCTGCTCCTGTGTGTCAAAAGGAGCTAGTTGAGGTGGTTCGGTTTTCTGGTAGGGATGCCTTGGGGGCACCTCCCTTTGGAGGCTTTCTGGACGTAACTAGTAGGAGACCCCGGGGTAGACCCAGAATCCACTGAAGAGATTAGCTATCTCATCTGCTCTGGGAACACCTTGGGATCCCCCAGAAGGAACCGAAAAAGTGTGGCTATGGAGAAGGACGTCTAGAATACCCTGCTTAGTCTGCTGTCACCCTAATCTGTCTTTAGGTAAGCAGAAGATGGATGGACAATGGCACGTAGAAATATATGGCTAGGGTCATAAATCAGTTCACTTGGTCACTTGAAGGTTAAAGCATTAAAAGCAGAAATATTTTCAGTCAGTTTTCTGTGTCTAAGAAGGCTGAACCTAACTAATTAACAACACAGTCTGAATGAAAAACAAAAGTAACCAAACAATATGAGCCACTGACAAAATTAAAATCAGGCTTAGATGACTGAACCTACCAAAAGAATAATAACTAGACTAAAATTGGTACAAGGGGACTGAATCGAGGTGACTAACCAAACTAAAACCCATGAGAACCAACTAAACTACATTTTGATAGTGATCATATATCTCAATGTGCATTTAGGTTCATGAGTATTTGGACAGTGACTTGGACATTGTCCAAATGTTTGACCCAAATGTCCAAATAACTGTACATGACAGTAATGGCAGGTTTACATTTCAGCATCTATAAAAGTTGGCATGAGTGTTAGTATGAATCAATGGAAATGGCATCTAAATGTAGGAAAGCCTTGATGCATTGCATCATTTTGTGTTTCTTTGTCAGATAAACCTCACTGGAACAGTTTCACTAAGAAAGTGTCTGGAGCTATGGGCAAACCTTTGATCCAGTCATTAATGCAACTTCAGTTTCTCTCAGTTGGGTCTGGTTTAAAGGATGCTATGTGGCAACAGTACATTACAGTTTGAAAAATTGTTTGAAAGTAGAGCATGGTGATGAACAAGCATGCTTTTCATTAATTTTGTGTCAGACTAAAAGAATGTTGACTTCTTTTATGCATTAAGCTTTTGCTCTCTTTTGGCAATGTGTTCCCTCACGGATCTGTTACCCTCCATCATGCTGACAAAAGGTTTTGTAAGGTAATGCCGACATTGGAGGAAAACATGAAAAACTAACTAAGAACAGGCATAATAAAAACATTTAAAATGCTCAGCTAAACAATGTAGTTCTCAAATTGAATGCAGAGAGAACAAAGTTAGAAATTCAGACATGGATCAGCTGTAATTTTATATGGAAAAAATAAAAGATAAAAGATATCAAATAATAGATAATGAAATAGACACAGTCTCATTTTCCTGTAGGTGTTAGTGCTGGTCAGCAACTATCAGTTAATCATCTACTTGGATGATAGCAATGAGGAAGTGTACAGTATGAACCCTATCAGAGGCCTATTTCCTGTTTCCTGCCTTACCTCAGAATTCTGAACATACTTGTATGTTACTTCTCTTTTTTTTCCTTTTTTTTCTTTTATCAACATTTGTTTGCCTCTGTTGCATCAGATATTTCTGTTCAGTTCAGAGTAATAGTAGCTGATGTAGTATTGGTAGCTTAATCTGTCTAGCTGGGCATTTTGGAGAAGAAATTATTAAAACAACAAAATATCAAAGTTTTGTAAATTCTCTGAAAACGAAAAAGACAATCAGTAGTCACACAGTGTGAGGCTTTTTTTTTTGGTGTCCTCCTCCATGTATTACACCCAAGGTGAAAGTAATTCTTGGAAACCCAGTAAATCTCTAATTCAGACTTGAGATTGTGGAAAAGCAGGTTTTACGATACTTTCCCACAAAAAATGTAGATGTGAGGCTGGAATTTAGCCTCTATCATTATAAGTTCTCCATAAACAAGGACTGATTTTGAAACCATACTGCATCATAGGAACGAAGATTTTGTAATTATGTTTTTAAGGCCCTAATGAATTCCTTGAGGTCTGGTTTTCATAGTTAATAAGGATGTATATACACAAAGGATTATCAAGGATTGTAAAGAAGACCTCCAGGTCATCAAAAAAATCAAACAAACACGTTTATAGTCTAGTACAAAAACTTTTTCTGTCACTGTACATTTTTTTGCCTTCTTAACAACTGTATAACAAATGTTTATTATAGCTTTGTTGTTTAAACTCTGATTAAAATTTGTTAGCATCCAGTGTATTCCATCCATCCATCTTCTTTCGCTTAGACAATTCAGGGTTGCAGGGGTCTGGAACCTATCCCAGCTGTCATATGGTGAGAGACTGGATACACCTTGGAAAGGTTGCCAGTCTGTCACAGAGAGAAAGAACCGTTCACGTTTACAATCACACCTGTGGCTGATTTAGAATCACAGACAAACCTTTCCAGAATATTATAGTTTTAACAAGTGACAAGTTTCTGTTAATATGTGTAGTATTCAAAACAGAAGGTAGCATTATACTTTGCTTTATAAGTTGCATAATAATTTTCTAGGGGCTAAGCAAGGTAACGACTTTGATCAGGGTGCTCTGGCGAGCTTGCTCCCCTTAATATGCAGGATGTGGTAGCTGTTGTTGTGGAGAGATTATGTGTCCCAGTATATGGGAGGAAGTTCTTACCCACAGTCTTCAGAAAACCGCTCTGTCTTCATCCAGAGGAGCAAAAACACAGCCACAAGACAGGGCAAACCCTTGAGTAAACCTGATTTCCAAGCAAAGAGTCTTCAGTGTACCTGCAGTTGTAAGATGTGAAAGCTATAAAAGAAAGTGGGCAGTTACTATGGTTTAGCTTTGTGACTGGAGATCAAATGATGACTCCAGCTGTGACTCAAATCTGATTGCAACAGATGAAAGCTGCTTTCCGGTGGGATCAGAAACTTGATGACTTTGGTAACCACTTGAGTTTCCTTCATTTTAGTGCTCTTCTATGTTAACCAAATTTAGCCACTGGGTGACTCTGTCTTGGCCTGGATTTTCTCAAACCTAATGTTCATTCATTCACTCCATCTATCAGCCAAGTCAAACTGAAGCAAAACAAATTTGATCTCAACTGTTTTTTAAATCCACCATATTCATTGAAGCCATTTGTACAGCACGCGGTGCCCCTACCCTAGGTTTTTAAACTTCTGACTTCAACTAGTTATCTGATGAAAGTACAACTGTGAAATTATTTCACATTTATTTGTGGCGGTGTGGCAATTATAATAGAAGTGCATTTTAACCGGTTCTGCCACAGCACTCTGTACACACCTTGACACACAACTTGACACTCAGAGAAACATCAGGCTACAGTTTAAATTAATGATCATCACAACTTAACGCATTTTCATCAAGCAAAAAAATTTTTGATTCTTTTAGGACACCACTGGGGCTCCTAGCTGTTCCAGGAAACTCAAGAGTAGAAATCAATACCTGCACATGCAGTTCAAGCAGAGAAATATGAGAAATACCATAGCTCTATGGCTGGAACAGTGCTCCTGTCTTTTCAAAAACGGGTAGAAAAACCTGCAGGGTTTGTGTAAGTCTGACACTTGAGAATAAATGTGATGTTTGCTCTACAGTAATTTTGATTTAAACTAATTCTGTCATTAGTAGAATCTAACATTATGTTAAATTTGTTGCCCTAATATCATGTCCCAAGTTCAGATCAGTAGAAGTAGAATTTAAGCCTGAAAAGCAGCCAGGATTTTCCAACAGTGAAGGAATCTAGCTGTCCATTCAGAGCCCTAAGTTTCTGTGTTTAGCCTAATTTCTCTGTTCAAAAATCAGATTAGAAAAAGGCCAAAGCACGAAAGAAAAAGGGAAAAGGACTGGGGCTATCCTGCTCTCAACCATTGCAAATAATATCACTTGCAGTGGAAGTCAATTGTTTTTTGTAATGTGCAGAAATTACAATTAGAAGGACATAAAGAACACTGACCTGCATAAACTCCACATCCCTTTCCAAAATAAAGTACCATCTGTGGACTCCTATCTGCTGGCATCAGGTTGTCTTGAAATGCTTCCTATTAAGAACCTACAGTGCAGTAGATATGGCTGTTGAATGAAAGTATACATTTACCACATGTAGCATCAGTCTACATGCAATATAACAAATCATACATATTTTACCCTCTTGGACAGTCCTGGAGCATCACTGTTACAAGCTCTGTCCATTAAAATACAGAGAATTCAGCTATTACTCCCAAACTGCATTTAAATAAAAATAATCAGTCACTTAGTTAACAGTTGTGTATGTCACTTACACAGCAAGATCACACTTGATAGGAACCTGCTAATTCTTGTAACAGTTCTTGTGCCGTAATCACATCCTTACCCTAACGTGTTGTTTACATCTCTGAATTAGGGGTTTCACAGTACATAGGCATCTGGCAAAATGGTGATACTGTACCAAACTGACATACAAAAAAGGTTTTATTTCATAAATGACTTTGAAATAACTGAAGTCGAACTGAAATTAACTTGCACTTATTCAACAGGTTATAGTTAGTATCTGTCTAAGATCAGGGTCTTATTCAATACAGGCAGTCAGATTTTTCATAGAGCAGCAAAATCTAGTATATTCTATCAAAGGCAGAGCAGACATACCACTGAGCCAGACAGCAGCTGCTACACAGAAGCCAGACTCTGACATCAACAATCAGCTTTCCTGCTGCATTCTCCTACTTATCTAACTTCAGCCCCTCATGTATTGGTATACTTAGAGAAATGTAGTGAGAGGTCTTTTAGGTGCCCCTGGTTCTTTCATACACTTATTTTAGGTGAATCACAGGCAGAGCTGATGCATTTATGTGACTTAGATCAGCGTGAAATTCTACCAATTTAATAATCCGTCCAAGCGATTTAAAAATGTTATAAAATGTCAGGTAATGTGAAACGTAAAAAGGAAATTTCAGTGGAGAACATCCTCAAGGTAAAATAATTCACACCAGTAGCTCCAACATGGTGTCCTTACATTTTCTAAATTTAAAGAAAATGGAAATATAGAATAAGGAAAACTGTAGGACCTCTTTCAGGACCATTTACCTGGGTAGAAAGTATGACCCTGAAAAACTAGTAGAAGTAGAGAGACTGATTAAGCTCTGCTACCACAAAGACAGATACAGGAAGTCTTTCATACCCCATACCACAATATTTCCTTATTGTATAATATTAATCTTTTTCTATAGTGTTCTATTATTTATTTAAATTTGTATTTTTTTTATTTCTCCTTTTAAATTTCACTTTTTCACTTTTTTATTTAATTGTGCTCCCTTTCTGTAATTTTTATGTAATATCATTTTGTGAGTCTATATATGAATGTAGAGTCAGAGGCCAACATCATACTAGGAAATTTAAATTTATAGTACTAAAACCACTTTGGGAACCAAAAGGAGATTCGTGAAATATGAGCAAACTGGATAACCGGCATTTTTGATTATTAAGAATTAACATTATTAACATTAACCATTGTGGATATTTTACACACCAGTTCCTCAGTTTGGTTTTAAGAATTCAGTAATTAGAGATCCACAATGTTCCTGCTTATCTGTTGTAACTTTGAGCTGACTGTTTTTCTCCACTTTGCTTAGTCTGAGTTTATTGATTGAACATCTATGATAATTTTTTTTCTTCCATCATTCTTCATAATAATTTCAGCCAGAGACCTGTTATAGGAATGAACCAGTTTTGAGGCCTTCCCCAGATGTTCTTTAGGGTAAAAAAAAAAAACAAAACAAAAAAACAAACCGAAGTTTCCCATAATGCTACAAGCCAACTGCAGCTGAATTATGAAAGCTTTTTTTTCTAAGCTTTTTGGCAGTAAACTTTTAAAACAGAATATATAGTTACAAAATGGAAATTGCAGTGACTGGTTGTTTTAATAGTTGGTCTAACAGAGACTTAATCCTTACTCTTTAAAGGCAAAAGCATAGCAGCGTGATGAAAATAACCTCCAAGGTACACAGAAGTACTTGTACCTCTGTGTCATTATGCTCTGCATTTCTGCCTGAAGTGCATTCACTGAACGTTGTGTCTTGTTAAGTCTAGCAGAAATTCTTGTGCCCATTGTCACTAGATGAAACATGTAGTCTGTATAATCCAGAGTTGTGTTTGGATTATACTGGTAGCTGCAAAATTCGAGGAAAATACTTGGAGCTGGAATAAAGATACAGAAGGTGTTCAAAAATATATGGACCTGACGCAGTTTATTTTTTACTGTTTATTAAAACACATTAGTTTCAGTGTGCAATGAACTTTCAATCTCCTTGTTTTTGAAGTGGTCACTTCAAAGATGGGGACCAGGTCTGAGACCACTCGCAGTCAGCTGCCATCTTCAAAGCAACTTTAATGCATCAAGCCAGCCATAAAACAGGGATAAAACACCAATAAGATGGAGTCAGTCTATCAGTTTTCGATTGAATGGGGACAAGTTGGCACTTACATGCTATCTGTTTGTGATAATACTGCATTTAACTGTGATAAATCTCAAATCTGTATGTGTCTGTTGCAAATCTGTTACCATCTGCATTAGTGCTTTATGGAGCCATCAGGTGTGACTCTCTCAGCCACAGACAGGGCCAGATCTAAACAGGGCAAATTTATAAATAATTTAAAAATGAAAGACTCATTGCTAGTTATCACAAACACGATTGCAGTTCTTGCTGCCAAGGGTGACACAACCTATTACTAGAATTACTTTTTCACAGAGGGCCAGATAGGTTGGGATTGTTTAGTAAATTAAATCATCATTTAAAAACTGCATTTTGTATTTACTCGGGTTATCTTTAATATATAAGTGTCACAGCACTGTATGTGGGGCTCGGCTTTAAACACTGAGTGACTGCGCTCACAGCTTTGAGCCAACCAGCCATGCCAGTTATTTGTTCTGATAACATCTCCCCCTCTCATTCCAAATAAATAAACACTCCAAGCAGGAGCTATCACACAAATATCAGGCACAAAATCAGACATGCTTTTTGGCCTGCCACAAGCCTTAGTAATTCAGGTTTGTGTGGTTCATTACATTGAATCCTCACTTAGAGAAATAAATGATGGAGCAGAAGAGTTGGTCATCACACAGACTGTCTTCGACTGATTGCAACGTGCTGGGAATCCGTCTGCTGTTTATAAATTAGATGGTGATTAATTGCAGACCTTCACCAATCTGTTTGAGACTGGTTGCAGTCAGTCTGAGTCGGAAAAAGATAGGCAACCTGTCTCCAAACTATCATCAGGCAACTTGTGCCTTGTGACCAAAACTGGTCAAGCCGACAAATTGGTTTCAGCAACTACTTGCATTCAGTGACAGACAGCAAAAACCACCGGTTTTTCATGGTAGCACTGAGAATGCTGACCTATTTTTCCTGTAGTGTAACTGAGGCCTAATAGAAAGGAAGCATTCAGTTGGCAGCAGTCAGAAAGGTAAAATGGCAGAAAAGTTGATATTGTGTGTTGAAATTCACTGAATTGTACAGCAGTTTGAGTTTGCACTGAGGCCACAGGAGGAATACCGCTTTACTTGTGTGTTGTAACAGTCATGTAGCTTGCTATAAGTTGGAAGTGTGTGTAAATGCAGTTAAGAGTTGTCATGTTACACAAATTTCTCTACAGATCTATTAAAGCTCTTAATTTAATGAAAACGAAACACACTGACACCCCACTGGAAGTTTTGAAAACAGTCTGTTTTGCTCTATCTGTCCTACTTTGCTCTGTCCTTCATCAGTGAGTGCTGCACATGCAAATTCCTTGTTTTCCTGCTGTAGGGTAACAGATTCATATAAAAATGCTGCACTTGAAATTACTTCCAGACATGGTACCTGATTAACTTCTAAAAAAAAAAAATCACAGAAATTGTCCACAACTATCAATGAAACAGCTTTTGAGTGACCTGTATATTTGCGCTCCTGAAGGTCATTGGCCCAGCTGTCTTAGAAGGAAGATTTCTAATCTTCCTTTTATTTCAAACATTTTTGAAAGAGTAGCTGTAAAACAGCCTGGTCATCATCAGCAGAGGAATGGTTTATTTAAAGAGTTTCAGTCAACATTCAGAATTCATTATAGCCCAGGTTACAGATGATCTTCTTATGGTCTTTGACAGTGGAATCATCTTTGTGCTTGTCCTGCTAGACCTCAGTAAAAATACCTCAGTCTAAAATAAAAGTAAAATAAAAGTGAGTCTAGGTAGATGTTTTTGACTTAAGCCAACATGACTTCCTCTTCCTCTAAATGCAGACATTGTCTTTGAACGACGTCACACTCATGGAAAGGAGAAAGATAATTTTGTCTCATAATGTAGTTTAGAAAGTTGTGTGGGGACATGTTTTTAGGAGACAAGATTGGCTTTCACACAAACTTTTATTAAAATATGTATTTTAACTGACAGCAGTGATGGTGGCCTTCTGACATCGTGACTAGCACCCAGCACATGATATAAGCTATCACTGTGTTTGCCTAAGCAAGGTAATATTGTAAGTGGATAACAATAAAATTAAAGTAAGTCTGTGAGCGATATGGCATGTTGTTAATTTAAGTTAAGTACTGAAAATCTGATTTCTGTGTACAGATCCACTTAAAGGAGTCTCAGGTGTTTGCTTACTTTTTTAACGTTCTGTAACCCTGTTTGCATCCAGACTTTGGGTTATCCTTGTCCCTAAATCTTCATTCACAAGTCCTGATGTATGCCCAGATGTATGTTCAGTAAGTATTAACCATGTCATACTTGACCTGACCTCTGTTTGACTTGCTTCATTTTTTAATTTTATTTTTATTTTTATTTATGATGTATTGAAACCTGCAGACTACCCGTGTTTGTAATTGGACATTTTACACTCGAGGTCACAAATTACTTTTAACAGGTTAGCAGTGCACACTCTCTTTTAAATTTCATCTCCTAAATCTTGAAAATATTCCATGCTGATGTCTTTCTATCCACAGTCCAAGTACTAAGTGTAGATTTAAAAAACAACTCATTTGAACCTGAGGCTTGATTGGCATGCAGTGAGAGAATACATTCTTCTGTGAGCAGAAACCCACCTCCCATTTCCTTATCATTACAGTCTCAATCAGATGGAGTCCTCTTGTGGCTTCAGCTACAGAAAAGTGTAGTGTGTATGTGTGGAGGTGGCCTCCTGAGGACAGCCAGTCAAGGACATTTAGTTTCCTGGTTTCTCATCTTACTGTGGCGAGTTATAGTTACAGATGCACCCTGTGACTCTCTGTGGAGAAGAACACTGCTGCTGTGTCATATACAGTAACAGTCAGATAGACTGAGGGGGAGATGCTGCAGTGGGGCTCTGTGGACTCCTTCCTGTGATAGAAACTGCTAAATGGACTGTGTATGTGCTGCTGTGGCCTTGGTTGCCCTATTCCTGTTGATTTATTATTTATTATTAGTTATTCACTCGACTGCTGCATGAAAGTAATGTTAATTCAGGAAAAGAATGTTGACCAGGCAATGCAGTCAGCACTAGATGTATTGTCTTGTCTAGCAAAGCAAAGAAAGGAAAAGAGACATTATCTTCATTTTGAAAGCCAAATACTGACATTTTTTCTTTTTTTGTGGATAGTCCTTGTTTGTTTGTTTCTTTACTTGTTAAACCACTTAACACTGACCTATGAATCATTCATAGGTCATGAATCAATAAAAAGTTCAAGGGGTGAACCAGTGCTATGTCTACACATAACAGCAAAGAAGACAGTTCAGCAAAGAAGAACCAACATTTAATTGTATTGTTAGGCACTTCATTTGTTCCCATTTCTTCAGTTGAATCTGCGAAAAATGACAAAGAGAACATAGTTTGATAGAAATTAAAATAGTATTTTTGCACCAGTAAGGTGATTCCCAAAGTGCTATTTCCTGAACTCGTAGACTTGAGTGTTAGAGTCACATTAGAAGCTTTCTGTAAAGAGTGTGTCTATCTGCATGCCAGTGTCTAAGTGTGCAGATGTATCATAGCCCTAGAAACCTGAATATGTCAGGTGAGGTGCTCAGATAAATCATGGGATTCTGTTATCCTCTTATCCAACTGTGTGACCAGACTTAAACTAGAGTTGCAGATTATTTATATAATACAAGTTATATGATTTGACTTTCAAAGTCAGTGTGTAACCATGGAAAAGCACTTCAGTTCTGCATTCATTTAGTACATGTTCTGGAGATTCTGATCATGTCACATGATCTTTGTTGGCCTATGAAGTTGTTACATCAGTACAGATATTTTGATGTCCTCTTATTAGTTGCAAAATGGAACAGAAGGTAAAATTCAACAAAAATAATGTGAAATATGCATTTTTACCCCTCAGCCAAAAAGGCTGATATTGGGGGGGTATTGTTGTTACCCTTCCGGGCGAGCAGATGGTCGGGCGGCATGGACACCCAAGTTTGTGAATGTGATAACTCAAGAAGGAAATCAACTAGGATTTTCAAATTTATACAATACTTGCATGAGGCTGAGGGGTAGCACTGGCGGCTGCCAATATTTTTTTATTGCTAGTTAAATAGCACTGTCTATACAGAGACAATCAAATATCTGGATATTATTAGATTAATATACATTGATCTCAACTTATCTTAACACATAACATGATGTATAACATATAACTGACATAAAAAAGTAGCAGATTTACAAGAATAGATAATTTTATAAAGTTAGATTCCTGTTTAAGTGCTGTATACATTATAAACACCCATTTTACATAAATGAGCATGAAACCTCAGTGAAATAAGAGCTAAAAATAAGAAGAAGGAAGTTCCACAAACCATCACATGCGAGGGAATGCCTGGCGTGTAAAGTGTATTGTGTTGGTTGCGTGAGAGGCAGTTTTTGCAGCAAAACCAACCATGAGTAAAATTACAGTGCTAAACAGTACTACAAAGTTAAAGGAATGATAACTGAACCTTGAAAATAATTAGTCTTCAGACATCACTTGAGACTTTTAGGATTTGCTTTGAGGTTGCATGAACTGAATGTTAGCATTTAACCACTAGATGTCACCCTCCACAGAGGAAAAAAATTAAGACCTGGCAGCCTGTGCAAGAGTTTCACTTTAATATACTGATGACAGAGACAGACAAATATGTTTTATCACACTGATTACACCCAGTTAATGGTACCGTTTTCCTTCCACATTTCTATGTTTTTAAAATACAGCCGAGAAGGACAAGTTGTGAGCAAAAAACACCTTGTTAACAGATGTGTGTAGAAGTATGACTATTGTGTGCTGTTACATGGCACACAGATAAAGAAGGCACATAATGACAGAATAACCGACAGTCTCTTTGCTCTGTGTTTAACTAGGTAGGAACCCTGATGTCTGATCTGAGGATGACGTCTTGGCCTTGAACCCCCAACAGTATGTCAGGTAAGACGACTGGCCTGATTGCTCTTCACGACACACACTCACAGTATCACACTACTTATTCCAAATATGATCACAATTTTTTTTGTGTGGAACCAATAGTACTGACATTACTCTCTATTTTTTAGTTGACATGAAAGTTGATCCAGTCCAAAAAACAACAAACACTCTTTGTGTCTCCTTAATTATAATCCCGTCAGGGGAAAAAACACTTGCACTGTCAGAACACTATAATATTGAAGATGGGTAAAAATGTAGTTTGACTCTACACATAACCAGTGGTAGAATGACTTTGTGCTGCCGTGACTCATTGTCTTTCTGTTAACAAAGCAAATATGTTGAGTCTTGTGTCAGTGTTTTCTCACGACACTTCAGTCCTCCATTTCTCACTAAGCCAGTTTCAATTTTGACATTAGGACCTCTAGTTGAGAGTTTATTTGTCAGCTGCTTGGTAACAAGGCCAAGAATCAAGTGTGAAGTTTGCTGTGGCACTCCACTGTTTTTAAACATAATCAGACACAATTGTCAGTTATTCAGCCTATGAAAGAGTTAGTGATAAACAATCATGAAGGGAGCTATTTAAAGTCTGAGGAAATAACAAAGTTCAAAGTTCATCCTAGGGGATTTGTTTCAGACCATTAACTTCTCAAAAAATTTTGCAGGTTTTGGAAGTACTGAATCAGTAGAGTGCGCAACCCGACAAAGCTAGTGGAAACTTTAACAGCTACAGTATTATAACACAGTAAAATCAGTCTGCTAATAATGATCTTGAAGTATAGATCAAAGTTCCAGGACAAACAAACAGCTGCATTTGTGGACTGTTTGAACTGCATGTCAGATAGCATTATAAATTGTGGTAGCAAATTACCATCGGAGAAAAAAAAAAGGGAAGTTAAAATGTTTTAATTATGACTACACTTTTAAAAGGTACATTTTGGAAAGTAAAATACACCAAATTAATTTGTAACAGTAGTCTTTTGCCTTGTATCATAGCCGTACTTGTAATTGTCACTGGATTACTCTGATACTACAACATATCTAAAAACCAAAAATTCTGTAATGTTCAAATCTCTGCCCAGATAGTGTATTGTTATGTAATTATGCAGTAATTTCCCTGTAATTATGAGATAGTAAGTTATCAATAAAAGATGAGGTGTCCAAAAAGTATAGCCCAACCGATGTATCGCCCCCATCGATATATCGGCCGATATTAGCTATTAACTGAAATATCAGTGTCACCATTTATAATAGCCAATGAATGAACATTTAAAATGTAAGGAAGAGACTGGAGAAACGCCCATCAACCATTGTTGATGTTTCATTGTTTGTCTACCAGAGGACACTTCTCAACTTCTCTGTTGGCAACGTGTTTGAAATGCTACAACCAGCTTATCCAAGCAAAGTTGAGGATAAACAAGTAATCTACGACTTGTAAAAGTAAAACAAGTTTATTTTAAAACTGTATTTTCATATTATCTTAGTAAGGAATCATAAATAAGAAGATAACAAATTTTAGGGAAATCTGTTTATACTTCTCTAAAATTTGTTATTGTTAAAGGAAAAAACAAAAACAACAATTGATATATCAGATTTTTAAATCACCAAATATTAGTATTGGCCCTAAAAATCCTATATCAGTCGGGCTGCATCCAAAGGTTTTTTCTATTGTCAGTGTAGTGATTTTTCAATCCCTAAGGAGATTTTTTGACAGCGTGTACTGTTACCCCTGTTTTTAAATAATGTTGCCTATTCCTCCCAATATGGCGGCCAGTTTTTCCCTCTAGTGTGGCTGTTGGGAATGGCTTTATAAACATTAAATTTGTACCATGGTTAGATAGGGTTTCTCAAGAAATATTTACTAAAGATTACAACCAGACCATAAGTAGCCAGACAGTCAACTGCTGTTTCCATGGTGAAGTTAAATGTTTTGATAGTGATGTTCTGTCCTTACCACCAGAGGACCATGTTTACATAGTGTGAACAGTTAAAGTCAATGGTGATTATAATGTTTTAATAATTTAAATAGAAATAGTTCAGATCACTCTTTCACTCCAACTTTGTCTCACTGTGAAATCAAAAAACTTCTAACTGAAAAGACACAAACTACTTTATTCTTAAACTGTATAATGTTTTGAGACCAAAAAGATCTCAGCTTGAACTTAATGGAAAAATCCACTGAGCATCGAGTCACTTCTTTTTCCACACGTATCACCATTCATTTCTACAAAATGAGAAAGATTAATTCCTGTTCACACATAAAAATGGCAGGAGTTGATGATCCTCTTCTTGTATAAGTGTTGCTGCATTCAGACATGCTGTCCCATATCGAACAGCCAGGACAGGATGATTTATTTAGTTAACTAGCAAATTGGGCATCAGTGAGGTCAGCAGGACTGGAATTGGATTTAAGCAGCCTTGCTGACCTCAGTGACCTGGCGATCCCTACATAGTCAGCAGACTTACACTCTCATGTATCACACTTGTCATTCACCATATAGCACCAGGAGGACAGCAACCACTTTGACATTTGAGATGTTGTTTTAGGATGCGCATTAATCTACTGCTTTATTAGACTAGCTTCTGAATGCTTATAATTTCGTGTGAAAAGCAGAGCATCATCATTCTCTCTCTCTCACCTGTTTTAATGACCAAGTAGCTTGTTTTTAAAGTGCCTCTCCCATCTATTTTAGAGCCAGCAGAAAAATGCTCCCCCCGCTGGAAAGATGAGGCCATTCAAAATGGTAATATTTATCCTCCCTCTCAACACTTCTTTTTTTCTTCTTCTGTCAGTCTGGGTTAGCTTTGGATCACTCATGGAAAATGTAGGGCTTTTTAAGTAAAAACTGAAGGACTTCTCCAGAAAAGCCTGTAAAGACATGATTGATTCTGTTTTAGATGTGATAGTTTGTGTAATTAGTCATTTAGAAAATGTGAGGAAAAAAATGTGTTCACTTTTTCAAAATTGGAGTAATTTGATTTAAACGCTTTTTTGTGTCGATTTAGTTCAAAACAAATCATGTCCTAATCGTCTTAGTTTCACCAAAGGTGGGAAGCTGCATAAATTATACATTAAAACAAGAGGCAATGACTTTTCAAATCATCCAAATGCTATATTTGATTGAAGATGGTACTAGGACAGTATGTCACATGTTGAAACATTTTATTCTTTTTTGAAAAACATAGGCTCATTTTGAGTTTGATTTCAAAAAAGTTGGGACACACACTATATAGTAATAATAATAATAATAAACACATGATGGAATTTATTACAACTAATCTTACTATAATATGAAATCTCTGCCTGTTCACAAACTTCTGATGAGGAGATGAGCAACCCAACTTGGCACACATGTACATCTCAGTCCCATAAAGGTTCTTTTCTATGTTAAATTATGGCTTTTTGAAGATGGACTGAGATGAAGTGAAAAACTGACCTGTAGTCTGACCAATCAAAATGTGAAATCCTTCTTGAACTCATGAATGCTGCATCCTCAGGCTAAATAGGAGAGGATTCATCTGGCTTGTTATTGGTGCATAATTCAAGAGCCAGATGTGTAAGTAACTAAAATTTTATTTGAATGACATCACAAATTGCTTCACAACAAAATGCCAGAACACAAAAACAAAAGTTAACCAAACGCAAGTCTAGAAAGATGACTTTTTAGCTACTTGAAAGAGACAACTGAGTCCACAGATCTCAGGCTCAGAGGGAGAGAGTTCCAGAGTCTGGGGGCCACTGTTGCAAAAGCTCTTTCTCCCTTAGTTTTCACCCTTGTATAATGCACAGCCAGCAGGCCCTGATCACATGACCTCAGGGACCTGCTGGGGACATATTGATGTAAAAGTTCTCTGATATATGTGGGTGCTTGTCCATGCAGACCTCTAAAAGTCAAAACCAGAATCTTATAATGGACTCTGAATTTAATGGGGAGCCAATGCAGCTGTGTCAGCAACGGTGTGACATATGAGTACTTAGAAGACTTAGTCAGAAGCCTCACAGCAGCGTTCTGAACAACCTGCAGACGTTCCAAGGAGTTTTTGTTTAGACAAGTGAACAATGAATTGCAATAATGCAGATGTGATGAAATAAATGCATGAATAACAAATTCCAGTTCAGAGTGTGACACAATGGGGCTTAAGTTGGCAATATTTCTTAGGTGATTAAAACAAGAGCGAATCAGAGATTTAACATGAGCATCCAATGTGAAAGCAGAGTCAAAAGTTACCCCAAGGTTCCTGATAGAGGATTTAGCAAATGTGGCAAGGGGACCAAGAATTTCCATTACCTTAGACACAAATCTGTCAGGGGCACAAACAAGGACTTCTGTTTTTACGCCTAAGCCATAAAAGGATGATGGGGTACTGTCGTCACCCTGCTGGGCGGGCATGGACACCCAACTTTGTGAACACAATAACTCAAGAACAAGGCGACGTAGGATTTTCAAATTGATATCATAGGTGCAGCTACTAAAAATCTCGAACGAGTTTCAGTCTCAGTGACCTTCACCTCAAGGTCAGAGGTCAAGTTTACTGAAAATCTTGTGAACACGATAACTTGCGAAAGATGTCACCTAGGATTTTCAAATTCAAACTATAGGTGCATCTACTAAAAATCTCGAACGAGTTTGAATCTCAGTGACCTCAATCTCAAGGTCTGAGGTCAAGTTTTCTGAAAATCTTGTGAATGCGATGACTCAACAAGGAAGTCACCTAGGATTTTCACATTTATACTATAAGTGCATCTACTAGGAGGCTGAGGGGTAGCACTAGCGGCCATCAGTTTTTTTTTCTTAAGTTGGAGAAAGTTTTCAGCCATCCAACTTTTAATAGCACCTATGCAGGATCTGTAGCTTAGAATCATCTTGGGGCTTAAAAGAGATATACAACTGAATGTCATCCGCATAGCAGTGATAAGAAATGTCCTTAAAGGAGGGCAGGGTTGCATTAGTGCACATGGTATGAGTAATTTGCGAATCTGTGAAGACCCCATTATTCCTTCTTTTTCAGAAAAGGCTTTCCTTCCCAAGACAATGCTGAACCACATTCTGCACATATTCCAACAGCATGGCTCCATAGTAAAAAGGTCTGGATGTTTAACTGACCTGCTTGTGGTCCAGCCCTGTCACTCACTGAAAACATTTGGTGCATTATAAAACAAATAGGACAAAGTAGGCCCTGAACTGTTGAGCAGATGAAATCCTGTGTCAAGCACAAATGGGAAAACATTTGGCTTTTGACAGTGCCTCTTCAGTTTCCAAACACTTACACAATGTTGTTAAATAGGTGATGTAGCATAGTGATAAGGTCTTGTGTTTAAATGATTTTTTTGTATGTGTGTGTTTTAATTTACATTTTATATACAGTCATAGTGAAAAGAAAGTACACTCTCTTTCAGTTCTAAAGTTATACATATCAGGACATAATAAAAAATAATCTGGTCATTAGCAGGTCTTGAAATTAGGTAAATATAACCTCAGATAAACTACAAGACATGACATATTATACCATATAATTATTTATTTAATTACAACTAAACAAACATGTAGAAGCCATGTGTGAAAAGTTAAGTATCCTCATGATTCAACAGCTTTTAGCAGCAGTAACTTAAAGTAATCATTTTCTGTATGAAAGGTCTCCCCACAGCATTTCAGTCGGGCTCAGGTGAGACTTTGACTGGATCTTTTTTTTTTTTTTTGAGCCATTTTGTTATAGATTTGATGGTGTTTTTTGGGATCATTGTCCTGTTGCGTGACCCAATTTTAGACATATTGCCTCTTATTTGACTCTAGAATACTGTGGTATACAGAGGAGTTCATGGTCAACTCAACGAATACAAAGTGCTGTGGCTGCAAAACAAATCCAAATCATCCCCCCTCCACCACCATGATTGTCATGAGGTATATGAGGTGTTTGTGCTGATATGCTGTGTTTAGTTTTTGCCAGAAGTGGCGAAAGCAGAAGTCTTGTGGGGTTTTTTTAGATGTAACTTTGCAAACCTAAGCCATGCTGCCATGTTCTTTTCAGAGAGAAGATGCTTTCTCCTGACAACCCTTCCAAACAAGCCATTTTTTCTAATTGTACTGTCATGAACTTTAACATTTACCATGCTAACTGAGCTTATAGAGTCTGACATGTAGCTCTTGGGTTTTTGGAAGTTTCTGAGTATTGCCCAGTCTGACCTTGGAGTAAATTTGCTGGGACACTCCTGGGAAGATTGGCAACTGCCCTGAATGTTTTCCACTTGTAAATAATCTTTCTCACTGTAGAATGATGGACTTGACATCAAATTGTTTGGAAATGGCCTTGTAACCCCTCCCAGACTGACTCACTGCGTCTGCATTTTTTGTTGAATAAATAAAGACGTTGTGTGATATGTCATGTTGTTCATCTGAGGTTGTATTTGCCTAATTTTAAGACATGCCAGTGACCAGATTATTTTTTATTACATTCTGATGTGTATAATCTTAGAATTGAAAGAGAGGGTGTATTTTATATTCACCATGATATTTTTTAACATTTTAAACAGGTTTGTAATCGAGCTAAGGTTAAGCTGTTTTTGGTATAAAAAATTTACTCAGTTCTTGAAATATGCATTTTTTTCTACTCGGTGATCATGGCATCAGGTTAAGCTATACAAAAACATTTTTCTATTTAATTATATTTAGTAAAAATGAAAACTTTGTGCTATCAGCAATGAAAATTTAAGCTTAAGCTCTTCATATGCAGAGAATCTGTAACAGATTTCTGTAACAATTGGTAAGACTTTAACTGTAAAATATGGGACCCAGAAGATAACAAAATAGAATTTTAGTAAGAATCATACACCTTTTTGTAACAACTATGAAGAGAATTGGAAAAAGGTTTTCATGTTATACTTTTCATAAAAACTAATAAGTGATTAGATCAATTGCCAGTATCCATCAGAGTTTGCTAAAAATACAAAAATTTGGGTGACTTTGGACTGCCAGTCATCATTGGCTTGTCGCAGAAACTTTAGTGTAGTGAAAATTTCATAGTTTTATCTTTCAAACTGATGTGATGATAAAAAAAAAATAAACTCCAAAATTATAAATATGTATTAATTGTTAACACTTTTGATATAAATACAATTATAACAGAAGTTTGGTATACAAAAGCCTTATACAAAAGTGTTAGATAGGGCTTAAAGGTACAGTACATAATTTTTGAGGTTATTTAATAGAAAACAAGAATGTTGTACTCATAAATATACATTGATTAGCGTGTAATTACATCTTCTAACATTTAATACATTCTCATAAACTTAGAATGAATCCATTAAAAATGAATGGGAACGGGTGCTGGTTTGTAGAAGCCACCATGTTGCCCCACCATCTTGAATACAGTGGCCGAGATGGACATCGTCGTTCTGCCTAATCACGTTTTATGTATGTGGCTAGAGACTGGCCACGTACGTAGTACTTCCTATAAGCCCACTTCGGTAGTAATGACACCTGGTTGTTTCAATCAGAGCTCACTAAAATAATTATTGAGTCGGTGTGTAACTTTGCCAAAACAATGTCGGACAAAACAATGTAGTTTTCTCTAGACATGTTTAGCCGCATGTTCTCCTTAAATCACAAGCTGTCTGAGTGGTGTCCAAAAGACACTGCGCTTTAGAGATAACTGGGAAACTTTCTGGGGAAAACCTGGTTTTGTTAGGAGAGTTGGCAGTGAATGCCATCTTTCTAGAAATCTGGTTGAATTTATTAACCCCCCCCCCCCAAAACGTGACCTTCCAGAGC